>CM024194.1:4484343-4552286 GCA_013435755.1 Amphilophus citrinellus
TTTTTTTTTTTTTTTTTTTTTTTTTTTTTTTCTTTCATGGTATACATTGGCACAGAAAATGTGTAACAAAAGTGTTTTATGAATAAAATAGAGACTAAGAAATTGGCATGAAGTGGTTAGTAAAAGTGGCAACTAAAGTGTGAATGAGGAGGCCTCCGCGTGTGGCTGAGTGTGGCTGAGTGTGGCTGAGTGTATGGGGGAACAAGTGGGCTGATACTGCAGAGGGGGAAAAAAAAAAAGTATGAAATACTAAAGAAACCGGTAAAACAAAATTAAGGGTGAATAAAGTCCAGGGGACAAATATCAAGGTTGTGGTAAATGTAAACAATCATGGGGGAGATGTCCCCGGCTAATTTATTATTAATTTATTAGATAAAGCAAAAGCTTAAATACTTTGTTTTAAATTATGCACCTGGAAAACAAAAAGTCAGGAATCTGGGAAAAACTCCAGAGCTGAATCACATAGGAAAAGGCTCTGTTACTGTGTGTGTGTGTGAGAAAAAATGAGTTATGAGTGCTATAAGTTGTTTTGTTTTTTTGTTTTGTTTTTTCCTTTTTGTTTGTTTTTGGTGTGGATGGTAGTGTTAGGGAGTGGGGGTTAAGAGCACTCAGGGATAAGGTTTACCCCAGAAGGATTTAAAAAAATAAATAAAAAAATTCAGTCAGGAGTTCGTTGTTTTTAGAGAATATCATATATTCTATTTTTTAAAAAAAGAAATGCATTTTCAGTTTTATTTTTATTGCTTTTTCTCTCTTGATTTTTGGGTTGTCCAGGACTTTGCTTAGTTCTTTTGTTACCCTGGAGAGCAAAATATTTTTTTCACCCCCATTTCTTTTCTTTTTATTTATTTATTTTTGCACATTATATATATATATATATATATATATATATATATATATATATATATATATATATATATATATATATATATATATATATATATATATATATATATATCAATGATGTCACTGATTGCAAGCATTGACATAAACACCTTAGAGACATTGAGAAGTAGATATTTTAATTTTATTTATTTTTTCTTGATTTATTTGAGTTCAATTTTTACTCTTATTTTAAAGGGAAGCACACTCGTGGGTCCCTGACTCTATCAGATTAGAGACAATTAGTGGAGAAAAGCTAAACTTAATTGATTTTCCTCAAATAAAAGCCAATATAACAGTCAAATGCCTTGATCAGCACAAATTGTGTTAAATTGCTGTTAAATTTTAAAGAAAAAGTTTCCATGAGGAACACAGTTCTGGTCAAACCTTAAAAAGAAGAGTTAGAGGAAAAAATACAACAGTCCGTGTGAATATTTTCTGACACAGCTGAATCAAAGCAAAACATAGAGGACTGAAAAACCTATTTATGAAAATGTAGGATAAAATAAAATCACCCGATTTATTCTTTTATGCATTTACATTCATTTATTTGGTAGATTTCTTTAAAGCTAAGATTATAAGAGAAAAGCAGAGAACATTTGAATTTTGAATGTCTGAACAATTTGATGCTGAATTAAGCATTAAAGGAAGAATCCCAAAAGCTAATAATATAAAAATCAGTATGCCCTTTAGATAAATTTTATTTTATTTTATTTTTAGTTTATGTCTCAAAGGAGGGATATAGACTAGGAGAAGAGTAAAGATTTAACTAATAAAGATTTCTCAGTTTCATTGTAACAGGAGCCTGAACAACAACACCGGGGCTGCAGAGACTGGATCAGCTACCAATGAAGAAACTGGTGCAGATGGAGGTGTTCAAGATCAGACCGAGCTCTCCTGAACAGACTGACAGCTCTAAAGACTCAGGAAAAAGGCTCCTGGTTCCGCACGACCCTCAGTAAGAAGGCCCAACTTCAGACAAACAGCTGAACTGTAAGTTCCTTGACCCCTGACCTCTGTGTAAAGTCTGAGACCAGGAGGAGGGTCATCAACAGGAGATCTCTTCGACGTGGGGAGTGTTAGGCCTTAAGCGCGCTCAGTCACAGGCTCTCAGTGAAGAACCAAAACACATTAGTGGTCAAAGGTCAAAGAACTGCAGGAAAATAAAAACTGACTGCAATGTTTCAGTTCCAGTCTGAACGTTCTCAGTAATCTGACTCGTAATCTGTTTGGATAATTTATCATTGGAAGGCCACAGGAACATAATCTGCTTTGTTTCTTATGACACTAATTATTGTTTTTTCTTGACATGAGGTCTAAGGAGGGACACGTCCTGACTTCAGTTAGATCATCACAGAAAACTATTGTGCTGTGAGCTCTGTGTAAAAGGACGACAAAGGAGGGGAGTGTGAGTATGACCTCTGACCTGAGAATTACCACAACATTTCAGACTGACCTGACTTTGACTGACTGCACTACATGGTGTTATATTCAGAACAAGACCAATAAAGATACACAAAGTACAAAATAAATAAATGGAGTCATGACAGTAAAATAATGAAGGTTTCTCTCACTAACACTAAAACTGTGTCACTCTGAAATAGAAAGCAGACTGTTTGTAAGACAGAATTAAGTCCAATTAGTTTTCCTTTTCTTTTTACCAATTAGGACAAGAATAATATCTGTAATTTTGGCACGTTTTCCATTACAATAACATTTAATAACATGCTTAATGTGAACTCAAATTCTAATGCTGTCATTGAAAGATAACTGAATAATGAGAGAATTGAAAACACACATCATTTGCAATGCCTATTTTTATTTTTATTTTTTGGATTTTATTTTTAATAAATTTTAACAAACAGAGCAAATAAATGGCTAAATTCAGAAATGTCAAATATAAGGTTTGGGGGCCGGAATCGGCCAGTAAAGTCTTAAACTTGGCTAACTGGGTGTTTCTGGAGGCCAAAGAAGGACGCTGCTCTAAAACTTTATAATTTTATCATTTTTAAGTGAAAAGTAAAGAACAGATTCAAAAGTGGCTCCTTTCCAAAAACTCCCTGTTGAATTGTCATAGCCAAAGTATTGTTGGATCTTGGTATCACAGTTTTCTATATGTTTGTTTTTCTTTATGTTTGCTTCTATCTTTAGTCTTTAGTGTTTTCATTTTATTCCACAGCTATAACACATGGACCCATGTGCAAATTTATACTGTAGGATTCTAGGATGACTAATCATAGACTGTGTGAGCTTTAGCATATATTTTTATTTTTCCTGGTTTCTGAACTAAATCTGTGTTAA
Organism: Amphilophus citrinellus; assembly: GCA_013435755.1. Classification (NCBI taxonomy): domain Eukaryota; kingdom Metazoa; phylum Chordata; class Actinopteri; order Cichliformes; family Cichlidae; genus Amphilophus; species Amphilophus citrinellus. The sequence continues at coordinate 4,487,527 of CM024194.1, forward strand.
ATGTTGAGTTCAGAGCATTAATTCATTTTTATTTTTTTATCTGAATCATTTCTAGAACAGAAACATTTGGACTGCGTTAAACTAATCAAGAGCTCTTTAATACGAAGACACTGAATAATAGATCTTTCAAACATACACTTCTGCTGTTAAATATGTCTGTTGGCAAATTGTAGTGTGTAGATTTTAAGTTGATAGTCTTTGAGTCAGGGTGTTATATTTAGTGGGTAAAATTAATAAATAAAATCATGTTGAATAGATCAGACCTGATCAGACCACAGGTTCTTTTCAAATTTAGATATTGATCCCAAAGGTCTGCAGCTCAGACTCAACTTTCAAACTAAAGACAGCAGGAAAAATCAGTACAAATACAACTGGACCAGTTCTCATAGATACCAGTAACTGCTCCCCGCTGATAAGGAAATGTGCCTTTTTACAGGGAATGTTTTGCCTCAGACTAGAACATCTGTCCGTCACACTGTGGATGGGAACATCTCAGTGTGACGGCCTGTTATCTGAGTATAAACGGCACTAAAAATCCCTGGTTTGCCAAACCAGGACTGACGTGTGGAGGATGGGAGTCTTGGGAAAATGAAATGGTGTCTGTTTGAATTAGTCCAGGTTGTAATAAATCAGCCTGAAAGGCTTCTTTATGCTTTAAGAGTTCCTGGTGGAGTTCTTAACAAATTTAAGGTACAGCGGCAGAGTTTGTGTCACTGTGTGCCTTTGGGTCAAAATTAAACCAAACTTTGGGTTCATTATAATATTAAATCAGGAATGTTGATTAACCTTACACAGACTGATTGGAAAACTTAGTGATAGACCTGAACATCATTAACAGCAGAATAAAATGACAGATGTTACTTGTGTGGTTTACTCAGTCTAAATAATATTTAACCATAGCAGTTCAATTCTCCAGAGCATCGTCAAAATTAGTAGAGAACTCAAATAAATAAATAAATCCTGTATCTTTAATGATGGGAAAATGTTTTTGGAAATCAGAGGGACAAATTCTAACTTTTCCTCTTTTCCTAGGAATTGGTCAGCTGGGAAAAGACAAAGGGCCTGAACCTGCAATGACAGAATCAATTATTTGGCAAATAAATAGTAATTGATGAAGGTGTGATAATAATGTCACTTCGCAGTAGGGGACATTATCTATCCCTTGCAAAGCGTTAGAAGTTAATATCACTGACAAGGTAAATAGAGGAATAATATTTGGGCATCTGGGGTCCGAGGTATATTTAGCTGTTTTTGATTACTTTTTAAAAAATTTTTTTTTACCTTTTATAGTTTACCTTGCCTTGTTGGGTAGCCTTTATTTCAGCACAACCTCATGTGTGACTGTACAGTTTTTTCATTTTGACATACTGTTAACACATTGGACCTAAAAAACAAACTCAGAGTAGAAACAGGTTAGATTTTGCTGTGAAAACCACAAACATGCTTAGCAAACTATTTTTACAAATTAAAATACAGATATAAATTGTAAATTTTCAAAGAATATCTAAAAATATAGCAAATGACAGTTCTAGACATTAAAATGCAGGACAGGCCTCAGGTGTTTTTGTAAAAATATTTGCAGAGCAATCAGGTCTCAGAATAAGATGCCACACAAATTATTTATGCCAACCCAAATAACAGTTCCTGTCCTCCACAAGACTAAGGGACCCATCACAGGCAAAACCTGCCATCAGTATTGTTTTTACCACTTTTTCACCTGTTCCTAAGCAGTCAAAAAAAATCACAGGCAACGTGTTACTGCACAATTTTCTGATTGGTTGATATGGTGCATTTTTCAACAAATAGAAAAAGGGATGTTGGGAATTCGTTCTGTTTTTATTTAATAATTATTATATTTTTAATAGCAAGCACTTCCTGCTAGTGAAACTCACATTTTTGTTGTTTGTTCCTACACAAAACGCACACTGAACATGAGGGCGATATACAGGAAAAACGTGGCGTAAATTATAGGGTATAACTCGGATTTTACTTGGTCTATCAACACAATTTACAAACTGGTACGTAGTTTGAACAGCATCATCCTGATGCTACAACATCTCAGTCATGCGATGTCATTTTGACACACTGATGTATCCGACAAGCTCAGAGGTGTAGCAACCATGGGATTGTTAGATTGGGTACCAACACATTAAAATGAGACAAGCCACTGCCACACCCACAACTGTGGGTGTCAAAAACTAGACTAAACTGAAATATACTACCCACACACTGAAATGAACCAAACCACAATGCCACACCCACAACTGTGGGTGTCAAATACTAGACTAAACTGAAATCTACCACCCACACACTAAAATGAACCAAACCAATGCCACACCTGCAACTGTGGGTGTCAAATACTATACTAAACCAAAATCTACCACCCACACACTGAAATGAACCAAACCAATGCCACACCTGCAACTGTGGGTGTCAAATACTATACTAAACTGAAATATACTACCCACACACTAAAATGAACCAAACCAATGCCACACCTGCAACTGTGGGTGTCAAATACTATACTAAACCAAAATCTACCACCCACACACTGAAATGAACCAAACCAATGCCACACCTGCAACTGTGGGTGTCAAATACTATACTAAACCAAAATCTACCACCCACACACTAAAATGAACCAAACCACAATGCCACACCTGCAACTGTGGGTGTCAAATACTATACTAAACCAAAATCTACCACCCACACACTGAAATGAACCAAACCAAGGCCACACCTGCAACTGTGGGTGTCAAATAGTATACTAAACTGAAATATACTACCCACACACTAAAATGAACCAAACCACAATGCCACACCTGCAACTGTGGGTGTCAAAAATTATACTAAAGCAAAATATAACACGCACACATTAAAATGACCCCCCCCCCCCCTAAAAAAAACGTGGTTGTCAAAAACTACACTAAAACCAAATATACTCCCCAACATATTTGAATGAACCAAACCAAGCTCCCCGTAACATCCCAAACATCCCAAACCAAGGCCACATCTGTATCTGTGGGTGTCATAAATGGTGCTCATCCCCTTTCTCCTTGCACAAAGCAGCAGATACTGGTCCTGCTGATGGGTTAAGGACAAGTCTTTCATTTAAAAAAACAAAAACAAAAAACACCCCGGAGTTGAATATGCTGGCATGTCCAAATGACATCGTTAATGCTGTTTCACTGAGTCGTCATTTCAACTTGCATTAAAAATGTGGACCTTAAACTACATACCAGTTTTAAAATTGTGTTGATAGACCAAGTAAAACAGTTATGAGCAAAAATTTATACCATGCTTATTCCTTTATATTTTCCTCATGTGAGATGTGCATTTGGTGCAGGATGGAATGGTAAAAATGGGATATTGCACAAATACACACATTTCGTGAATGAAACAAAATAATAAAGCAAGATTGCACAAAACTATGGCTGAAACAATAAAATGCTGGGTTGACTTCCTTCCATTGATAATGCTGCACATGAGAATGAAGAGGTGTGGGGTTTGTGCTGTGTTTGGAGAGGGAAGTTGTATTTTCCTTCCCAATAATATGGCCTCTGACAGATGAGTCACCACAGCCTTGAAGGGGCTAAAAAAGCCCCTGTCTGTGGAACTGGCCGAGAAGGATTGAGGACGTCTTCCAAATGACTGGAGCGGTGGTTTGGCAAATAGAGTGGTTTAATAAAGTTTCTGTTGCAGTGGGAGTCACCATGATGGTGGTGTGTGGCTGTTGTTGCATACCCTGCATTAGGGGGCTAATACAACGTGTGATGGCGCCCTCTGTCTATGGGGGACAGGAACTGTTTTTTGGAGTGGAACAAATAATTTTTGTTGCATCTTATTGTGATATGTGTTCTATAATTGTAAGAAAAACGAGGCATTGCCTGCATTTTAATGTAAATATTTAGTATATAACATTGTTTGCTATATTCATAAATTTTAGAATTACAATTTTTAGTTGTATTAAGTTTTAAAAATAATTAAAATATGTTTGAGCAGGTTTTTTTGGGGGTTTTTTTTGTGAAAGCCAGACTGTTTTATGTGGGATTTTAGGTCCCACATATTAAACCACTTAATACACTATACCAAAATGGGGGGAAAACAACAAAAAACTGTACACTGACATGTGAGGCTGCTGAAAAAGTAACAGACAAGGTTAAGTGTTTGGTTCTTAAGGGGAAAGGCAAAATCAAAAGCAGAAACACCTAATTTATACTCCAGACTCCAGAGGGTTCAATATAAATTTATTTATTTATTTATTTTTCCTAGCTTCTTGTAAAAATATAGATGTATAAATTCTATAGTTGTTTGAAGTATTTGGATTCTGGCTTTCGGTCACTTGAGAGCAAACTTTTAACTCACCCTCATGATCCAGAGCTCCACATCAGGCCGCTGCATACCAAACCTTCACACCAACAATAATCCATTCACCATCAAATCTCTGCCAACTGTCACTAAAACCTTAAATATCAATCTGGTAAATGTCAAGTCACCTGCCAGCAAATATATGTCCCACCCAAAACATTGTTTAATGACAATAAAAAATTCTCTTTAATTAGTGAGTCGGGGCACAGATGCTAATGAACTGTAATTCATAATCCTGTTGATTCTCAGTTTTAATGACTGCAGGGGTCACCATCATGGGGTTTGCTATCAAAATGTGTTTTCACTCAAGGTAATTAATTAGCGATGCTTTTATGGCTGCTATTCAGCCATAATTCTATTAATCATATTAATTCCATTTAATTAATATGGGGAGTATGAAGGATGATACTGACATCAGTCCTCGACACAGTAAAGTCATTGTACAAATCTGTTTAGAAAAATTAAATGCACCCAGGTTTGATATATCCCCATCACTATAGATTGATTTCTCACCTAACAAGGACAAATGATGATCAACTTTATATGAACTTGAATGTTGTTGTTACTTCACTAAATGTGTATCAAGTCCTTATCTAAAAGGGTCAGAGTTGTAGTTCCACTGTATTTAAAAGGTTACTGCTATATTCAGCAGTAATTGGAGTTAATCTAAACTCTGAATGCTGTTTACCTGTAAGGAGATGGTGAGGACAAAAAATTAATTTAGTATGTGTGATTGTACTTAAATCTTTTGTTTCTACAATTTCTCCTCCATGAATCGCCACCTTATCGTGGTGGAGGGGTTTGTGTGTCCCAGTGATCCCAGGACCTATGTTGTCCGGGAGCTTGTCTCCCTGGTAGGGTCTCCCATGGCAAATTGGTCCTGGGTGAGGGGCCAGACAAAGAGCGATTCAGAAGACCCCTATATTTACCCGGCCTGGGATAGAGTTACCGGGGCCCCACCCTGGAGACAGGTCTGGGGAGGGAGCTCGAGGGAGAGTGTCTGGCAGGGCATTAGCCCCTGGTGCCCGGCTGGGCGAAGCCTGAAGAGGAGACATGGGCCCGCCCTCCTGTAGGCCCACCACCCGCAAGAGGCATCATAGGTGTAAGGTGCAGTATGTGTCAGGCGGAGGCCCTGGTGGACAGATTCCCGTCTATTGAGACTAGCTATTGGAACATGGAGGGCGACAAAGACCAGTGGCATATTTCTCATCCAGACTGGACTCAGTAGCAGCAGGCCTCCCCCTTTGTCTGCGAGCAGTAGCAGCTCCTGAAAAGGCACTTCTAGCTTCACATGACCTTGTGGGCTACTCTGACTTAACCCTATTAGTACCACATTCTGTATCACTGATCCTCAAAGCAAAAAACTACACATTTATCAGCTGCTTGTTGGTTAAGGTACCACACAGTATTACTGAGGATGCCAAATGTAACAGTTAAAAGATGCACTGTGCTAAACCCAGCTTCACTTCTCCCCACAGAAGCAGATGGTGAACCTCATGATTGTATAGCAGCTATTTCTGAAATCTGTTCTCCCAGGCCTGCCCTACAGGATGCACCGCTGACTAACTCTGATCTGGTGGTCTTTGTGGATGGTTCGGCATCACGCAACCCAGACACCGGTAAAAATCAAGTAGGCTATGCAGTGGTCACAGAACATGACATTCTAGCCTCTGGTTCATTACCATCTCACCTTTCAGCTCAAGCAGCAGAACTTGTAGCATTGACAAAAGCATGTGAAATTGCTAAGGACCAAACAGTCACTGTTTCCACTGATTACAGGTATGCCTATGGGGTAGTGCATGATTTTGGCACATTGTGGAAACAACGGCAGTTCCTCACTGCTGCAGGGAAACCCATTGCACATCACAAACTAGTGGCTGCATTGCTAGATGCCTTATTACTCCAAAAACCATAGCTGTTTGTAAATGTGACCCTCACACTAACTCAAAAGACTCTGTTTCTCTAGGCAGCTCCAGAGCCGATGCAGCAGCAAAGACAGCAGCTAAACAGGAGGTGAAACCAGACCACAGCATTAACATTAAAACCGCACTAACTCCATCTCCTAACACAGATGTACAGGCTATCCAGAGCATGGCTACCCCAGAGGAGAAACGGGTATGGAAAACAGCAGGGGCTTACATAACAGGTGAGGTTTGGTATGGTCCTAATAACAAACCATGTCTCCCCAAACATTTTTTCCCACATTATGCTAAGTTGACACATGGGAGGGACCATGTGTCAAAAGGACGGCTGGTACAACAAATGCAGCAACACTGGTTCACAAAGGGATTCCAAATTTACTCCCAAAAATTTTGTAAGGGTTGTATGATCTGTGCAATAATGTAGGGAGAGGCATTCAAACTTCACCGGCAGCACATCCACCTCCAGATAGGCCTTTTGAACATCTACAAATGGACTTCATAGAGCTCACGCCATGTGAAGGTAAAAAGTATTGCTTGGTGATCGTGGACATGTTCTCAAAATGGGTAGAAGGATGAGTAGAAGGTTTTCCAGCTTCTTGTTAAACCTACAGACGCTCCGCCGCAGCTTCCGCTACAGTCAGCCTCACGTTCAGGAAAAGGCGACAGCCATTAAAAATCCTGCCCGGTGACGTGCAAGAAGGAAGCCGGTAAGACGTGTTGGATTATTTTGTTGGTCTGCTGTATTTGTGTAGTTGGCTTGGAAATGCAGTTTTATTTTTGGGAAATATTACTTATTGTTTTTTTTAACTTTATATAAAATCTGGCTTCTTTTGAACAACCCAAAATGTATATAAAAAGGTGAAAATAATTAACATTGAATGTTTATAGTTTCAGCAGCTGTAACATTTTGGGACCTGAAGTACTTTTATCAATGTTACATTGTTTCAAAGTACTTGGTCATTTGTCTTTTATTCACAGGATGCAGGAGTTGGTACTTTGTCACATAACTATTGTTTTTGATGACAAAGATGGGCTGATTCACTAATTTCTTTGCATTCAGGGTCTTATCTGCTATGTGTGCATTCAAAGTCAAGAGACTCAAACTTTCAGTGTAGTTTCCTGATTTTTCACAGTATTTCATTTAGTTTCATAATGACTTAATGTGTGCTCTGTGTCAACAGCTGCTGGAGGCGAGGGCGAGTGTCCTGGCAGTGAAGGAGGTTGCCTTCTGGGACGGTGTCACCACTGACCTCATGTTAGATGAGGAGGATGGCGTCTCAGAGGGCGTATCGGGCTGGATTAAGACCCCCAAGCTTCCCCAGCCAGGAGCTCAGTGACCTCTGAGCCAAACTGCAAGACAGACTAGAAGCTCACCCTAAATACAACACCGTGCACCATAAGTGTTTGTATGCTGGACCATGCTCTGAGAGAAAGCCACCACCACATGGCCCAGAAGTAGCAAAGCATTATATGTCATAATGTTTTTGTTTTCTTATATAAAATGTATGTGCATATTGCTTTATAAATAAATAAAAAAAAAATAAAAAATAAATAAATAAAATTCAAACTCGTGCCTCACAATTTGTTTCTCTTAATTGAATTCCCTTTAGTTGAGGTTATTAGCATGGCATGAATACAACATAACATACAAGGTATATCACAGAACAATTAAAAATAATTTTTATTACTGGGTTATTATTTATTAGGGAGGGGCTTACCCAGGCCTGTCTTTATAAAGGCCAATGGGGGACAGATCTACCAACCAATCACGTGAATGATGAATTGTGATGTCATTTTTTTTTCATTCATATGTAGAGTCGTTAACACCTCCCGCTGGCCGGCTCCCCCCGTACCTTTACCCCCCACTGCTTCTGGTGGTACGTAAACGACCATATCCGTCTCAGGCGAACGAAAATGCGCATCCCCGTATGCTGACCAAAGTTGCCATTTACTAGCAGCGCCCGCGTCAGTATACGGGGACGAATATCCTTCTGTTCGTGCAGTGAGAGCGACACAGATGGATCCAGTTCTTAAACCTGTCGTCGCTGTGTTGGTGGGAAAGCGTTTCGCTGTGACCTTTGTGGGAAAACTGTCAGTCGTCTATTGAGCCTAAAAATGCATCAGCGTCGACACACTGGACACAAACTGAACTACTACAAAGAATGTGGGTGAAGCTTCCACACAACAGGTGAATTAAAATGCCATGAACTCATCCACAGTGGGGTTAAAAAGCACCTCTGTGACCAGTGTGGGTCATCCTTCACCACTGCAGGTCACCTTAAAGTGCATAAACGAGTCCACACAGGAGAGAAACCATACAAGTGCAGACACTGTGACAAAAGCTTCTCATGTTCAGGTAATTGTGTACCTTCATGACGATACAATGAAGGGAACTACAGCTGTGACCAATCTGACAAGAGCTTCAGGAATCTCAGTTCATACTCCCACCACAAACGATCCCACGCTGCAAAGAAACTGTTTCACTGTTACCAATGTGCAAAAACATTCACTTCATTATCTGCTCTGTCCAAACATCAGCGTGATCATGCAGGGTTGAAATCATTCCCATTATTGCATCACAATGACTCTGTAGACACACAAAGATCCTCTTCTGGTCAAACTTAAAAACCTTGAGATCCGGCTCCACAGAATTCTGATAGAATCTCCTATAAAGAGCTGATGAGGAAGCTTTGAAAGAAAATTACCCTAGTTCAATTTTTTTTATAGGCAATAGGAGCACCTCTGCAGTAATAGCTCCGAACTCATTCTACGTTCTGTATAGTGACAAAGGCATTCTGTTCTATTCTAGCATGCAGTTATTTGTATTTAGTTGTTGTATTTGCAATCTGTAACCACCTTCAAATTTTTTTTTGCCGTTTGTGTTCGTGTTAGCATGATTAGCTTTTCCCCAGCAGTCAGATTAATAAATCTGTTTTCATCTTACATGCTAATTGGTGTTGAATGTATTTTTATCCTCATGTTGTCCAGTTGTTTTATTCTTGAGTTTGTATCGCTAATCGTACAAAGTGTAACCGTATAACTCCACAGTTGTTGAATGCGACACATTCAACGATAGGAGAAACGGTCACGGAGTTACGGTAAGAAGTCAGCTGATCAAAGTGATCAGCTGACTCCGCATTTATACACTACGTCTTAACCAGCTGTTCGCCACTAGTAAGGGCAAGTAACCAGTGCTTTAGCAGCAATCACCTGGCGTTATAGGGTTAAATAAAAATATAAAAACGTTATAAATGTTAATAATTTGAGCCATGATGCCACTTCCTGTGTTTCAGAGTAAAGACCCAAGTGCCAAATGGAAACATGTTTGCAGTCAGTCAGATGACCTTTTTTCTGTGGCACAGATGGTTTATCAGAGGAGAAACTTTCCACTCACACTGAACAGGCTTCCTGCAACTTATTAATAACTCTGACATTAACATGCTGCAGGTATAAAATTAGCATATAATGCATTTAAAGTGTCAAAAAGATTCATTTTGAAATTGTTTTCAGAGTTTTGGTTTTAATTCCTGTTTTGCTCAAAGTTGCTAAATCAGATTTTATGCATTATGGTTACCATCCTTCATGTGCTCTGATTAAAAAACATCTGGAAAAAAATCAGAGGAGGAGACTTGGCTCACTTGACTCATACTGTCAGTTCTGAGCTAAACTAATCGGCTTCCTGCAGCTTATTAAAAACTCCGACATTAACATGAAGGAAAAATTAGACCTTAAAATATTTAAGGTTTCCAGAAATTTGCTGATTATATAAATTATAGTAATTTAATTAATCTAATTAAAATGTTTCACAGTGAGTGGACGCATGCTGTGTTGCGTGAAGGAGGAGAGGACCCAAAAGCAGGACGCAGGAGAAGGCAGCTGTAAATGAACCAAAAATGAGCTTTTATTTCGGTAGCAGGACATAGGACAAAAAACCAAAAGGAAACCTATATTGGAGAACAACTAAGGACTACTGGAGATCCGGAGAGCACAGGGAAAACACAGCTGTGGCAAAACAAAAGGCAACGACACGAGGCCAGAGAAAGCAGTCCAAAACCAAACGTCTGGCACGAGGTAGAACAGGGCCAATATAGTTCAGGGGGCCGTCCAGGCCACGGGGTGCGACGTTGAGAGGGAGAGAGACCAGAGATGGGGGCAGGGAAGCATCACCAGTCTCTCTCTGGAGCAGCGGGCAGGGAAGCGTCGGCAGTTTCTGTCCACAAGTCAGCCAGGAAGGAAAAAGGTGAACCGGAAAACCCTCTGGTGAAATGGACTGTGGTACTGAAGCAGTAAGTGGGTCGGTGGGAGTTAAATCCAATAGCAGGGAGATGAGTTCAACAGAGGTCATAGTGTCTTTCTGTAGCAGCTCACATCTCCATTGGTGACAGGAGCTGCATTTCCCCTCCTTAGGAGAAGGGGGAGCTGGCGAGGAGCTTATAGGCTGTGGGACTGATGAGCCAACGGTGGGCAGCAAACTAAGCCGACCCAGCTTAATCACTGAGGGCTCGGGTGGAGGAGATGCCTGAGCAGGTGGTTGTTGAGGTGGGAGTAGTGAAGAGGAATTTCCCAGAGGCTGTGACTTTACAAAGTCTTTAAAACATTCTGCGAGACTGCCAGTATGCCCTGAATTTGCTGACACCACCTGGTTCAACTGGGACCGAACAGTCTCTTTACCCTCCGCAGAGAAGGGTAATATCCATAGCCCGTGGAGCTGAGCTATCCAGTTGGAAAACTCTTGAAGTTGTTGTAGCTGATGCCCACTGGGTCCATTTTCTGGTGAGTCTACTGTCATGGTGCGTGGACGCGTGGTGTGTGAAGGAGAGGACCCAAAAGCAGGACACAAGAGCAGGTGGTTGTAAATTAACCAAAAATAAGCCTTTATTTCAGCAGCAGTACATGGAGGATGAAAAATAAACTAAGGCAAAAAAAAAAATCAAACAAAAGGAAACCTGTACTGTAGAACAACTGAGGACAACTGGAGAAAACAGCCACAACACAACAAGACTCTGACATCTGACAAGGGGAAAACTGAGACAATAAATACACAGAGGGGGAACAAGGAGTGAGTAGAAACAGCCAAGGCAAACAGGTGAACAGAATGACACTAATGACACTCAGGGAAGTAAAACAAAACACGAGATGGGATGTCAAAATAAAACAGGAAGTGAGAGAAGCAAATTTGACACCACATAAAGAGGATGCAGACTAGACACAACACAAGGAGACAAACAATGTGAAAAATAAACATCAGTGTTTGTGTTGAAGAATCAGTGTTGGTCTCAGTGTGGTTAACAGCAGTCAGCAGTCCAATTAGAAAAAGCTCATTTCAAACACTTCATGCAGTTCATCTTCTCACCAGCAGAGGGCCACAAATCACCATCAATGAAGACGTCAAGGAGATGTTAGTGACATCAGAGCTGCACATCAACATCTGATCAATATGGAAGTTCATGTTTCTGTCATTGGATCAGTTCAAAGCAAAAAGCATGCAAATGTGCTCTTATTGTGAAAAGGTGCTCCTGCTGAGAGCTTCCTTCCTGTCCTGCTTCCATCACAGCTTCCAAAAATGAGTCCAACAGTAAGAGCATGTGGAGAGGTTGGAAAAATGGCATTAAGAAAGAGAAATCAAAGATTTGGATGGATTTGAAGGAGCTCAGACTTGTTGAAAATGCAGAGGAGCTGGTTGTGAAGTGAGCTTCAGAGAAACACAACATCCTGATATTCACTGTGAAGCTTTGAGTGGAAAAAGACAGAACAACAACATGTGGATCCTGGAATAATGGCAGCTTCCATCTTTAAAGGACTGAAGAGGAAGAAGTTTACAAGGAATCACTGAGAACAGTTTCAAACATCAACTGATTGAATCCATGAATGTGAAAACGTGTTTGTGAGTGAAAGAGACAGACATGTACAGACTGAACTATCTGTTCAACAGTCAGTGTTTCTCTAACAGGAGGACGCTCTTTACACTCAGCTCAGCACAGAGACACTGAGGAACCAAAAAACAAGACACTAAACCCAAACCCAGCATAAAGAGGTTCAGTGAATGTGGTGTTGAAGGTGTGGAGGTGGATCAGAGTGTCAGAGGAGACTCTGTAGAAGGACAGAGTGCCAGCAGGACAGTCCACATACACTGCTACTCTGTTAGTGATAGAGGAGGAGGAGGAGGAGGAGGAGGAGGAGATGGAGGAGGAGGTGGTGGTTGAGGAGGTGGTGGTTGAGGAGGTGGTGGTTGAGGAGGTGGTGGTTGAGGAGGTGGTGGTTGAGGAGGAGGTGGTTGAGGAGGAGGATGTTTGTCTCTTATCGTGCCAGACACAAACAGGACCAACATCAGAGCAGCTCAGACTCCAGGACTGATCATTCAGTCCAAAGAAACAGTCTTCACGTCGTCCTTTCCTTCTGATTCTTCTGTAAATCGCTGATATATAAACGTCTCCGCTCCACTCAACCTCCCAGTAACAGCGACCAGTCAGACCATTTCTACACAGCAGCTGATGGTGAACATCAAACCTGTCTGGATGATCAGGATATGACTGAACCTCCTCCACACGTGTCACCTTCCTGTTGTTGTCAGACAGTTGTAGGTCTGTGTGTACTGTGTTTGTGTCGATTGTGAGTTGACAGGAATCTGATGGAGAGAACAAACACAATCCAGCTGCAGCTATTGATCCATCATCTGTTCATTGACACTTTGATGATGACTCCTGACATCAGAGATGTGACAGTTTGAAGATGGTTGAATGTGTGCTGCTTTGTTTTCATCAATCACATTAAAAACACACTTACACTTCCTCAGACCTGGGATCAGCCATCGCACTCCAGCAGGCTCCGCCCTGAAAGGAGGAGGGGGGTCAGACCAGCACAGTCTCTGTCAGCATGCACACATGGACATTACATCGCACTCATACTTAAACTGTTACACACCAATAAAGGAACAGTCCAACATGGTCACAGAGACACTTCATTCCATACATGGATCAAACTGCTGCTGATCTGGACTGATCCTGGATCTGTCAGTGCTTTGAAACAGTTGTTGGATTGGTTTTCATGGCAATGAATGCATAAAGTCAAAGCGAGGCTCCACTGTTTACTGTTCAGTGTATCGATAAGAAGAAGAGACTAAAACAAGCTGAGACACGATATTAGCATGGCTAAAATTAGGATTAGCTTTTGAACAACATACACTGCTCAAAAAAATAAAGGGAACACTTAAACAACACAATATAACTCCAAGTAAATCAAACTTCTGTGAAATCAAACTGTCCACTTAGGAAGCAACACTGATTGACAATCAGTTTCACATGCTGTTGTGCAAATGGAACAGGTGGAAATTATTGGCAATAAGCAAGACACACTCAATAAAGGAGTGGTTCTGCAGGTGGGGACCACAGACCACTTCTCAGTACCTTTGCTTTCTGGATGATGATTTGGTCACTTTTGAATGTTGGTGGTGCTTTCACACTTGTGGTACCATGAGACGGACTCTACAACCCACACAAGTGGCTCAGGTAGTGCAGCTCATCCAGGATGGCACATCGATGCGAGCTGTGGTAACAAGGTTTGCTGTGTCTGTCAGCGTAGTGTCCAGAGGCTGGAGGTGCTACCAGGAGACAGGCCAGTACACCAGGAGACATGGAGGAGGCCGTAGGAGGGCAACAACCCAGCAGCAGGACCGCTACTTCCGCCTTTGTGCAAGGAGGAACAGGAGGAGCACTGCCAGAGCCCTGCAAAATGACCTCCAGCAGGCCACAAATGTGCATGTGTCTGCACAAACAGTTAGAAACCGACTCCATGAGGATGGTACGAGGGCCCGACATCCACAGATGGGGGTTGTGCTCACAGCCCAACACCGTGCAGGATGCTTGGCATTTACCAGAGAACACCAGGATTGGCAAATTCGCCACTGGCGCCCTGTGCTCTTCACAGATGAAAGCAGGTTCACACTGAGCACATGTGACAGACGTGACAGAGTCTGGAGACGCCGTGGAGAGCGATCTGCTGCCTGCAACATCCTTCAGCATGACCGGTTTGGCAGTGGGTCAGTAATGGTGTGGGGTGGCATTTCTTTGGAGGGCCGCACAGCCCTCCATGTGTTCGCCAGAGGTAGCATGACTGCCATTAGGTACCGAGATGAGATCCTCAGACCATATGCTGGTGCGGTTGGCCCTGGGTTCCTCCTAATGCAGGACAATGCTAGACCTCATGTGGCTGGAGTGTGTCAGCAGTTCCTGCAAGATGAAGGCATTGAAGCTATGGACTGGCCCGCCCGTTCCCCAGACCTGAATCCGATCGAGCACATCTGGGACATCATGTCTCGCTCCATCCACCAACTGCACCACAGACTGTCCAGGAGTTGGTGGATGCTTTAGTCCAGGTCTGGGAGGAGATCCCTCAGGAGACCATCCGCCACCTCATCAGGAGCATGCCCAGGTGTTGTAGGGAGGTCATACAGGCACGTGAAGACCACACACAATACTGAGCCTCATTTTGACTTGTTTTAAGGACATTACATCAAAGTTGGATCAGCCTGTAGTGTGTTTTTCCACTTTTAATTTTGTGTGTGACTCCAAATCCAGGCCTCCATTGGTTAATAAATTTGATTTCCATTGATGATTTTTGTGTGATTTTGTTGTCAGCACATTCAACTTTGTACAGAACAAAGTATTCAGTGAGAATATTTCATTCATTCAGATCTAGGATGTTATTTGAGTGTTCCCTTTATTTTTTTGAGCAGTATTTATTAGGGCCCAAGCACAACCTGTGCGAAGGCCGTATTGTAATTGCTTTGGACATTTAGGCAAATGAATTGCTTTTTGAGGGCCTAAACACGCTCAAAAATTAATGAAATTTTGCACACGTGTCAGGTTTGGTGAATATTTAAGTATTTTATGATTTCAGGCATGGCCCTTTCAAAATGGCTCTACAGCGCCACCATTAGTTCAATTCCCACTGCTGTGTTTCACGTACATGCATGAAATTTGGTACACATATGTAACATGTCCAGATGAACACAAAAGACCACACGGTCCAATGGCCTAAACCCAACAGGAAGTCCGCCATTTTGAATTAAATGGCTGATTTTAGTGATTTCCTGCCCATATGCTTTCTCTAATAACTCAGAGCTTTTAGATTTTATCAACTTCATATTTGTTTTCTCTAATCTACACACCAGGGGGATTCTAAATTTTAAAAATGGTGAGTTTTCACTAGAGGGCGTGGCCGTGACATCGCAGTGAATTTCGATCATTCAGCAGGAACATTTTATTGCCTCTCATTCAAACCTGCATTATCCAATCTGGATCAGACTTCCACAGTAGGATGATGGTCTGCCCCTGAACCCATACATATGATAATATTTACTGACAGTCGCAGTGCCACCTAGTGGGTACAAGAAATGTCATGAAATACCATGTTTTTTGCGTAGCCACAGAGCTATTTTTTATCTACGTATCTGAAATTGTGCAGGCTCATGTTACATCCTACGATGTGCAAAAAAGTCTCTTGGACCCATAGCCGAAACCCTACAGGAAGTTAGACATTTTCAGTTGAAGGTGTCAATTTTTTGCCACTTTCAGGCCTGCTATTTGAATCAACTCCTCCTAGGGCATTTGACCCAGTGAGACCAAAATGGCTCCAGATCATCTACACAAGTCGCCCATCAAAAGTTATTCATGGTTTTGTAGAATATTCAACAGCCTTGTCACTACAGGCCGTGGAATTTGGCCTTCGATTTTCTCCCTTGCCACGAAATTGTTTGTCCACTCATTCACACGCTTTGCCCGATCAGCCTAAAAATGTCATCACTCATCTACAAACTCAGGCTGAACCCATAACTACGGATTCAAGACTGTATATAGCAATGAAACTATAGACAAGTATCGTATTGCACACATGGATGTAAATTAAGCATATTAGAACAAATCATTTTGACTGGAAGTTGTTAGTGCCCCCTACAGAAGCAAATGGAAATTTGTATGACGCTCCACAGAATTAGTCTCTCTGCATTTAGTTTCTCTGAAATGCATGAAAATTTGTTTCAACATTCCTGACATCATCCTGATCAAAAAAGTAAATGAGACCCATGCTCTATTTTGTACACCACAGCTGTGACCACACCCCAAATACATACTGCATTGGGTTTATATGGAGAGGAAAACATTTAGTTTCTTGGAAATGTATGAAATTGGTTACAGACACTCTGTTCAACATCACGATCAAAAAAAGTCAGACGTATGCACCATTTTGCACGCTGGAGCCGTGACCACCCCCTAAATACTTCATTGGGTTTATATGGAGAGCAAAAGTTAGTTTCCCATAAATTAATGAAACTTGTAACAGACCTTCGGTACTCCATCTCAATCAAATAGAGGCGTGTAAGACTGCAACTCTGCTTCCTGGTCTCAACCCTGGGTAGTCAGGTTTTAGGAGGATTAATAAATTTGGCCAGATTTCTAGAAATGAGAGCTGCTCCATCCAAAGTGGGATGGATGCCATCTCTCCTAACAAGACCAGGTTTCCCCCAGAAACTTTCCCAATTATCTATGAAGCCCACATATAAAATGAAATGTTGATTCTTCAAATAATAAAAAATTACAGTGTTCATCATATATTTATGCTAATGTTTAAATTCACATGGAGCACTGTGACAGATTTCAGGCTGTTTTTTAAACAAGCGCAAACACCTTGATGAATTATTTAAAGACTATTCCTATCATTAGTTGTATATTGTAGCTTTTTGTTACACCTCTTTTATACATTAAAGGTAAAAAACTAAAAAAGATTCCTCAAGGATAGACCTGTGTAGCCTCTGTCCTCCAGATTTTTTTTCAGGATCTGATCCTGAAAACATCCTAAAGCTTGACCTACTGACTGCTTGTAAAATTTAATTGAAAGAGCTCCCTCTAGTGTCCATATCTAAAGCCTGTGGGAGGATGGTGTTACTCTAAAATGTGAATCATAGTGTTCCAGTCAGTCATCAGTGTGTCTCTGCACAGCTGTCATTAAAATGTGTTCAGAGGGCCTCAGTGTGTGAATGGTTCCAGTTCAGCTCCATAACAGCAGCATCCCTGGTTTGATTCCTGTGTTTCAGCTCATATCTGCCTCTCTCACTGAGGGGGACGTACACACACACACACACACACACACACACACACTGCCTCTGCACCAATAGTAAAGCTGGTGCTCAGAGGAAGAGGGCGGGGCTTTACTTGGTGTCAGTGAGAGAAATGAAAAAAAGCTCAAATGAGTGAGAAGGACGATGAAGGAAACATCTGTGCTGTGTCTGCTCTGTAAGTAGAATCTCTGTGTTTGTTTGAATTATTGACCTTTGACTGTCTGCTCTCCTGATAACTGATGATGGAGGAGAAGACATGAAAAACTAATCAGGCTGAATTCAAGTTCAAACACCATGAGGACCAACTGCAGGTCTGAACTGACTCTTTATCTTTGCTCAGGAGTCCAGGAAACACAGCAGGCAGTGAAAAGCTCAAATCATTCACTGATTACATGAACACAGCTGCACAGAGGACACATGACTTTACTGAGACACTGAACAGGAGAGACTGTTGTTCAAACTTTATTGAAACTTGTTGCTGCATCAACTCTAAAATGAGCAGATCTATCAGAGAGAGACGAGTTTGTGGGTCTGTCAGCTGTTTGTGTGGAGTTGTTCTTTGTGTTGACCTCAAACCAACCTGAGTGTCATTTCTCTTTAGTTCTGATCTCACTGCTGAGCTGCACAACAAACCAAGGTCAGTAACCTTCTTCTGTCACAGCTTCAACCTGATCAATGCTCACTAATATGACCTGTTTGGCTTCATGTTTCATTGTAACCCTCACAGCTCGTCTGACTGTGAGTCCCAGCAGCTCTCAGTTCTTTGAAGGAGACTTTGTGTCTCTGAGCTGTGAGGAGGACGACAGCTCTGCTGGATGGACTCTGAGGAGGAACACAAGCAAACAGCAGAGGACTCAGTGTGACAGGTGGGGAAGATGGTCTGGTTCTACCTGTAACAACAGCTACATCCGCACATGGTACAGTGGAGTTTACTGGTGTGAGTCCAGAGAGGGTGCCATCAGTAACATGGTTAATCTCACAGTCTCTGGTAAGCTGAGTGTGTGGAGTTAGTGTTGATGAAGCTGTGTGTAAATGGATGAAATGCTGTAGTTTGTCTCTGTGTTGAGGTGGATCAGTGATCCTGCAGAGTCCTGTCCTCCCTGTGATGGAGGGAGATGACGTCACTCTGCTCTGTCAAACAAAGACCCCTCCCTCCAACCTCCCAGCTGCTTTCTATAAAGATGGCTCCCTCATCAGGAAGCAGCCTACAGGTCACATGACCATCCAGCATGTTTCCAGGTCTGATGAAGGCCTCTACAAGTGTGACATCAGCAGTCATGGAGAGTCTCCATCCAGCTGGATCACTGTCACAGGTGACACACTCACCTGTCTGTGTTTCTTCAGGTTTCAACATTCAGTATTAATGTCAGTTTTATTTATTTAGCACATTTTATTTCATGTAAACTCTGACATAGAAGATAAAACACAAGAAACTAGAAACACCTTCAGTAGAGGAAATACCTCCCCAACCCCAAATTTTCTATGTGGTAATACTGCGATACAGATCACCCAGTGTTACTCCATCATAAATTACTACTGACTCTGAAAAACTGTAAAGCATGATTTTATATTTTTATTAAAATATGATCCATATGAACAGATAATGGCATCAATATTCTTGAAATATTTTATTCAGTTTATGTACCCTGTATGCTTGCAGCCTGTAAAGCACTAAATGAAAGAATGAATCCTGAATTATCAATAATAATGAATTAACAGCAATGTTTAAATGTGAGGATCAGACTCCATCCTGAAAATTTCATTTCACCACTGATGACAGAGAAAGTTTCATAAAATGTTTAAAAACATTTTGGTGAGCTTGACCTTTGACCTTAATATGTGATTGAGCCCCTAAGGAATATTTCCATAAAGTTTCATCAATTTTGGTTCAAAACAGACAAAAGAAAACAAACAAAAAGGGGTAAAAACGTAACCTCCCTCCACCCACTGGTAGGCAAAGGACCCATGTGGGCCTAAAGTGTCTTATGAGAATAAAAACAAGAAAGCAAAAAAACAGGAAAAAATGCAACGATCACGAGTTATTATGAGCCTGTGGGAAGAAAATGCTTTTTGAGCGCACATAATAAACCTCAGGTCAGCAGCTTGTTCCAGAATAGAATAGAATAGAATAGAATAGAATGCCTTTATTCTCATTATACAGGATGTACAATGAGATTGTACATCAACAAAAGACCACAGTAATTGAAAGCACCATCAACACACTTAAACTACATAAACAGTGGAAGCAGTTTGATTGTTGCACATCATTTGCATCACTTTGCTTGCAGATATTGTTTTGGATTCCTATAATTTCATGTCAGCATTTTTTTTTGGCTCATAGTTGAAGATGCCAAATATTCAATTCAGTTGAGTTAAATTTAATTTATATAGCAGCAAACAGTCGCCTCAAGCCGCTTTATGTTGTAAAGACCCTACAATAATACAGAGAAAACCCAACAGTCTAAACGACCCCCTATGAGCAGCACTTGGTGACAGTGGGAAGGAAAAACTCCCTTTAACAGGAAGAAACCTCCAGCAGAACCAGGCTCAGGGAGGGGGGGTCATCTGCTGTGGGGGGGGGGGGGGGGGGGGGGCAGGACAAAAGGACATACTGTGGGAGAGCAGAGATTAATAATAAATAATGATTGAATGCAGAGTGGAGTATAAAATGAGTAAAAAGAGGTGAATAAAAAGAAACAGTGCATTATGTGAACCCCCCAGCAGCCTAGGCCTATAGCAGCATAACTAAGGGAGGGTTCAGGGTCACCTGATCCAGCCCTAACTATAAGCTTGATCAAAAAAAAAAAAGAGTTAGAGAGTTATCTGCTTTAAAGTTCTGAGTTATATCACAGATCTGAGGTTCTCTGATTTCAGGGTTTCCTTTTCAGAGGAGCTAAAATAGTAAACAGTTCCCTCAGTTGATGCTTCTGAATGGCTCTTTGGCCCCTTACCCTGGGTTATGGGGTGTTTGGCTCATTGTTATGGGCCATTCAGTCCCTGTATAACCGCAATGAGAGTTTGGTCCGTACAGCCGGCAATAAGGCGGACTCGTTTCCTGTGGGTGTTGGACTTCAGCAGGGCTGCCTTTGGTCACAGATTCTGTTCATAATTTGAATGGACAGAATTAGTAGGCATAGCCATGTGGCAGAAGGTGTCCACCTCAGTGGCCTCAGAATCTCGTCTCTGCTCTTTGTGGATGATGCGGTCCTGCACCAGCACCTCTAAATCTGGGGGTCTTGTTCACGAGTGACGGGAGAAGGGAGCGGGAGGTTGACGGATGAATTGGGGCTGCATCTGCAGTGAAGCTGAGCATCAGTCTATGTTTCTACCCTTTGTTAGTGACAAAAAAAATGAGATCGCAATTACAAGCAGCAGAAATGAGCTTCCTCTGAAGGCTGGCCTCTTCCTTAGAAATAGGGTGAGGAGTGCAGCCATTCGAGAGGGGCTCAGAGTAGACCCGCTGCTCCTCCACATTGAAAGGAGCCAGATGATGTGGTTGAGGCATCAGACTAGGATATCTCCTGGGAGCCTCTTGGGTGAGGTGTTTTAAGTATGTCCTACTGGGAGGAGGCCCTGCAGCAGATCCAGGACACTCTGGAGAGATTATATCTCTCGGCTGGCCTGGGAACGCTTTGGGGTCCCTGCTGCTCCCACGACCTGGCACCAGATAAGTGGCAGAAAATGGAATGGCAGTGTTTCCACATTGGTTTCACCAAAAATCACTGATTGTAATGACCCATGTCTGTTCTTTACTTTTGAATTTTTATGCTTAAATAGTTTTTTTTTTACTGGTTTTGGTTTGTTTTTTGGTGGTCTGGGAGCAGCACCCACTCTGTGGGGATGGGGTTTTGGGGGGATGGCAGGAGGAGAGAAGCTGCAGAGAGGCGTGTAAGACTGCAGCTCTGCTTCCTGGTCTCAACCCTGGGCAGTCAGGTTTTAGCAGGGTTAATAAATTCATCCAGATTTCTAGAAATGAGAGCTGCTCCATCCAAAGTGGGATGGATGCCGTCTCTCCTAACAAGAGCAGGTTTTCCTCAGAAACAATTATCTATGAAGCCCACGTTGTGTTTTGGACACCACTGAGACAGCCACAATACATTGAGAACATTGTATTGTGCAATCCACTATGGTCACTGGAGTCTCTAGCTTCATGTTTCTAAGAACAGAATCATCAATAATGAGTAATGGTTAAGCAACCCTTTCCTTCTTCCTGATGTCCACAGTGAGCTCCTTGTTGTCCCTGCAGACTTGTCTCCCCCAGAGATAAGAACAGAGCTAAAGTCTAAAAAGAGCACCTGTGCAAAACTCCCCACCTTCTCCAGTTGTGACAACACTGCATGCAGTGCTACAGCATCCTCAGTACAGCTATTTCCCCTGGAAGCAAACTGGTGTGCATCAACACTGGGATAAACTAATATGACTCCATTATCACTAAAGACCTGGTGGCTCGCTGTGTGGCAGGCAGGATTGGACTCCAGGATCCAGACTCATAGACAGAACTGAACGTAGAGGTGGTTTATTAGGGAAATGATAAGAAAATGATAAACAAAGCTGTACTGGAGCTAGACGGGTGCCAGAACTAAATACAAACCAATGGAGCAGGGTGACACACAGCGAGGGAACGATGACAACATGACAAAGAACTGACACAAACTAAGGGTTTAAATACAGACGCAGGATAACGAGAGGATCAGGAACAGGTAGAGACACAGCTGGGAACAATTAAACAGGACAAGACCAGGAAGTAAACGAAATACGAGACTAAGACTAACAAAATAAAACAGGAATGGACTAGGACTATTTCCTATATAGCACTTTTCTGCTCTATCTGAGCACTCAAAGCGCTTACACAAGACATTTATATTTACCCATTCACACAATCTTTTCCATATGAATCTAAGCTAAGTGCTTAATCTCTAACATTCACACTCCAATGCTTGTGTCAGACAGCAACTTGGGTTCAGTGTCTTGCCCAAGGATACTTTGGCATGCAGCCCGACACAGCCAGGAATTGATCTGCCAACCTTCAGATTAGTAGGTTACCTGCTCTACCCCCTGAGCCACAGCCACCCAAACTGAACTGAACATCTGAAAACATGAGGTAAAAGACTTAGACACAGAGGAACACAGGGATTCAATACAACTAAGTATAACTAATAACATGAGTTACAAACTATGACAAACAAGAAATCAAAACCATATGAAAACTGAACCAACAGAAAGATCTCAAATGAAAACAGAACCTAAAAGACCAAAACGTAAAAACACTGGAGGAACCGTCCAGGACCACGACAGGCAGCTGAGGAATAATTAAACATTTGGTATATTGAGCAGGAAGGGGCAGAAGAGACAGGAGAAAAACACATGTTGCTAGTGATTAGCTATGAGCTAAGCTAATAGGTATGTTATGCTAGTGAATCCTAAGGATACAATGAAGATAATTTGCGGGTGATTCAGCTGAATCTTGCTATGTAATGATTTGTAATTAATTAATTGAGCAACACAAATGCTGCATTTATACTCGTACCTACTCAGCACGGCTCGACTCAACTCTGCACTGTTTGTAGGCATTTCCATTAGTACCTGGTATCAGGTACTTTTTTAATACCCACTCAGCTGAGGTTCCAAGCGATCCGAAAATGTGACGTCGAGGAACAGCATACCCCTGATTGGCCAGGGAGTGTTGTCACTAGCTGGGTCACGAGAGGGACTGATAAAGAATCAACCGTGTCATTTTTTTTTAACCCAACAGCAAGAAAATAAAGGCATGCAAATCACTGGGAGGCTCGGTTGAATGCCAAGGCTGTTTGCAGTGGTAGTTTTGCAACAAGAGAGCCATCTGAAATGCACAGAGGATACATATTTTAATACTTAATGATAAACATCACCCATTAAAACATTGTATGGGAGACTTATGCATGCGGACGATAGTAAACTAGCATTAGCAACCGTTAGCTTGCCTCTATCTCATCCATTGTTGTCTTGTGTTTTGAGTCGCATACATATTATGTCAAGAGACTGCTGCCCGCGTTGCTATATCGACTGCACCCACACTGAGGTGGTTCTCAAATGTAATGGAAACAAAACAAGACCATGGTGAGTCATGCTGAGTCGAGTCAACTAACTCAGCACTGAACTGGGTGCCGATGAAGTGATTTCAGTACTGCGGTAACATGTTCAACTTTCTGTGTATACGTAAGGACTCTGGCTGCTCTGGATAAGCTGAAGTCGCCCTACTGATGATCCGGATAATCCTGCAAATAGAGCATTACAGAAGTCTAACCTGCTTGAATGAATGAATGAATGAATGAATGCATTCAGAATGTGACGATAACTTTACTGGATTTGGTTTGTTTAAGGGAAACTGACCACCTCACCTCCACCTACATCCACACCTCCACCTACATCCACACCTGCACCTGCATCCACACCCCCACCTGCATCCACACCTCCACCTACATCACTTGTTCTCTCTGTGATCTCCTCTGTTGGATCAGTCTGTGTTGTGGTTCTGCTGGTGTTACTGGTTCTGCTGGTGAGACGATGTGTTCACAGGAAACCTGAAGGTGAGACTCAGACTTGTGGATTTTACAGACACATGATTTATTGTAATAAGTTGTTTCCATTCTGTGGGCGTGTTATCACTCACAAACCACTTTCATAACATTTGTAATTTGAACATTTCAGCTTAATTTCTAGCTGTCATAAATGTGTATTTTTGTTCATTTCAGCAGATAAAGAAGAGAGAGAAGATGACATCACCAATGACCTCACATACAGTGACATCAAAATATCAACTCATCAACAACAGCCAACCAAACGAATCAGAGGTAGATTTTCTTCTCTTCCTCTTTTGGTGGTTGAGTGTACATGTGGTTGGTCTGCAGGGTCAAGTTTAAGGTTAGATAAGAAATCTCTTTTTTAGTCCACGATGGGGAAAATCAGTGTAGCAACAGCAAAGGTAGAGAGCACAGACAATAACTAAGATACAATAAAATAAAAAGATAAAGTGGAAAGATATTTAAGATAATGTAACATATTAAAACATATCTTAGGCCACATCAGGAGACGTCAGAGGTCTATATAGTGAAGAGGAACAGGGCTAGGACCAGTCCTTGTGGAGCCTCTGTGCTGCTGACCACCGTTCCAGACACACAGCCACAAGTCCCAACATGCTGTGGATGGTTAGTGAGGTAGTCCAGGATCCAGGATGCTAGGTGGAGGTCAACTCCAGGGTTTTACAGCTTGTTCTCCAGAAATGTAGGCTGGATTGTGTTGAAAGCACTGGAGAAATAAAAGAAAAGGATTCTGATAGTGTATCCAGGCTTCTCCAGGTGAGAAAACGCTCAGTGTAGGAGGAAAATGACACCAGCATTCACCCACATGTGCAGCTGATATGAGGGCTGAAGTGGGTCCACTGAGGGTCCCACTAACCAGCACAGATGGACAAGGTTTCCTCCCACAGTCCAAAGACATGCAGTTACTGGGGTTAGGTTAATTGGAAACTCTAAATTGCCCATAGGTGTGAATGTGAGTGTGGACTTTGTCTGTCTCTGTGTTGGCCCTGCAACAGGTTGGCGACCTGTCCAGGGTGTACCCTGCCCCTTGCCCTGTGACAGCTGGGATAGGCTCCACCCCCCACCCCCCCGCGTCCCTGAACAGGATAAGTGGAAGTGAATGGATGAATGGATGTTACCTCCTGGCTCTGTCTTTTAGAAGTACAAAATTCACGATCACTGTTATGCAGATGATACCCAGATTTATCTACCTGCCACACCTGACTGTGACCATTCCATGAAGAACCTCTTGGATTTTTTGAATAATCTGAAATCATGGATAGCAAAAACGATTCCTTCAACTAAATGACAGCAAACCTGAGGTTATTTCATTCAGCTCCCCAAGCTCCAAGAACATCCTCACCAAGGCAAGTTTATGGAGAATCCCCAAACTGTACTTAAAAACTTGATGTTTTTATGGATCGTTCCTTGACTTTTAATAGTCAAAACAGAAGTTTTGTGAAGGGCAGCTTTTAATAAATCAGAACCTGCTAAATTAAAGCCAGTTGTGTTGCTAAAGGACTTAGAAACAGCTCTACACACAAGTAGAGACGGTACATCGCTCCTGTTTTAGCTCAGCTGCATTAGCTACTGTGAACTTTCAAATAGACCTTAACTTTTTATTATTAATCTTTGAAGCCCTCCATGGTTTAGTGCCACGTCCGTTCGTCCATGTCTGTCTATCTTCCACTTATCTGGGTTCTGGCAGCGGTCTAAGCAGAGAATCCCAGACTTCCGTCACCCTAACCACCTCTTCCAGCTCATCTTGGGTAGAGCCAGAACATCTCTCCAGCGTGTCCTGGGCTGACCCTGGGGTCGCCTTCCAGTAGGGCATGCCTGAAACACGTCATGCAGGAGCCATCCTAGTCAGAGGCCCAAACACCTCAACAGGCTCGTGTCAATGTGGAGGAGCAGGAGCTCTACTCCAAGTCACTCTCAAATGACCAAGATCCTCACCCTATCTCTAAGGGAGAGCCCTGCCATCCTTAGAATGAAACTCGTAGCTTGACCGGTAAATTGATAGCTTTGCTTTAATGCTCAGCTCAGCTGCACCACAACAGAACGCTACAGCATCACCTGGACCCAGAGTAGGTACTCCACCCTTTTCTGGCTGTTTTA
Source organism: Amphilophus citrinellus (assembly GCA_013435755.1). Classification (NCBI taxonomy): domain Eukaryota; kingdom Metazoa; phylum Chordata; class Actinopteri; order Cichliformes; family Cichlidae; genus Amphilophus; species Amphilophus citrinellus. Next base: position 4,513,602 of record CM024194.1, read on the forward strand.
AAAATGTGCTATATAAATAAAACTGACCTGACTTAATCCCCTCAGGGAACTTCAGGGGTCCTGTAGCTGACACAGTGGAGAGATAAAATAAATGTGTTATGTTCAGTACATAAAATCAATGAAATCCCCAACTAAAAAAACAAAATTATTCTTGTAAGGCTATCAAGGTTACTTTATTGTCATATCCTCGTATGACTATGAGTATTATTAAATCTAATGGCAGCTCTGCTCAGTTCCACAGCACCTGAGAGACAGTTTAACTCCTGTAGCCATTCCCCACTCTCTGTGAGCAGTTTTCACAGTGAATATTTTTCACAGAGAGCGGGGAATCTTTCCTACATTTGATTTGTTAAAAAACATTTGCTCTGGGAACATTATGAGCATTATAAATTTGGATTATGGAGAAGTTTCCTCTGACCTTTGCCCCTTCAAATGATTCAGACTTGGTTTTGGGATGATAGAATTATATTTAGGTTCACGAACACCATTTATGACTGTGTGACATGTCATAAATGTTTTATATAAATGACATTATAGACAACTTGGACTATAAAAAATCTTTAATCAAACATTTTTCTGATTCGGTGACGAGTTTAATCCTGGAATCAAAGTGACACATTTAATAATACACAGTGTGTGTTTTCATTTAAACTATATTTCTGTAACCAAGATGAACCACCTTCATCACTTTAATCAGATCTAACCATCTGTCTTTCACACTGTGCTTACTGAGTGTTGTTGTCTGTGTGCTGGACTGATGCTGTGTGTTTGTGGTTAACAGACGCTAACAGCTCTGCACGCGTTTAGCATCCTGTTTCTGATAGAAAGATATGGAGGCTGCAACTGTGTCAGCACGTGCTATTTTAAAAAAGAAGATGGAAAAATGTACAGATCATTTCTAAAAACCCTTCTGTTCACTCTGCACAGAGACCAGGAATATAAAACAAAGATCAGAGTTATTAATTATAAATATATGCTGAATAATTACAGTACTCACAGTTTTCACTGTTTTCTTTAATTTAAGTTCATGTTTCAAAGTTGATAATCACCCACATTTTAAATTAAAATTTTAAATCCAACATTTATGAAGTTAATAATTTGGTTGTGTTGCATCCTGACATGTTGAGCATATATGTTCATCCTGTTGCTGAAAGCTCAGTCAGTTCCTTCTGGATCAGGTCTGTTTCTCTGTGCCAGCAGTGGACGTGTTCACTCCATCTACAGTCGATCTAACCAGTATCTATAGAGCTGCTATCAGCTGTATTACTGCACTGAGCTCCTCTGTGTGGGCTTCATTGTGCAGAGACTGACTCAGCTGCAGTCTTCTCAGCAGTGAGTTATGGACCAATCATCATCAAAGAGAAGAAGACAGCAGAGATGAGAAGTACAGCTGCTCTTTGTCTTCTGCACGCTGAGGCTTCGCTTTAAGCTACATGCTAACATTAGAATGCTAATAGTAGGTCTAATGTTCAGCATGTTCACAGTCGTAGTAGCATGCTAACATTTATCATGAGTTCTACACATTTTCATATTGGTTACTTCAAGAATGTCACAAGAATCCTGACCATTATAATTAATAAGCTTTATTATACTGTGAAACCAAATGAACTAGTTCACCCTAATTAAACATATGAACTTTAACCTCACCTCACAGTCAGAAACATGCAGTTTATTTATGATCACTTCCTAAAGTTTCCCAAGTTTTTATGGGCCAAATGTGACTCGTGTTCACTTTGTTAGGAACACATTTATCCTTAACCGACAGCAGCTCAGCTACATGTGCAGCTCACATGAAGAAGTGCTATAACTGAGCAATAAACATCAAAGACAGAAATCACATCAGGTTAGACCCAGATGTGATTTCTGTCTGAGACTGCTGCTCAGGTTGTTAGCAGGATTAGATGGTTAATTTCTGGCTGATATGAGACAATACAATCAATCATGTTACCTTATTAAAAAATCTGCATGTAAAGCCACAGCAGCAGCTTCCTGTTGTTGAGTCTAGTTAGTGTGAAGCTGCTGAAACATGTCACCACAGCGTGTCCTGATGTGTCAGATAACAGTGTTCCTGTTGTGAGAGCGTGTTTGCTCTGCGCTCTGAGTCAGTCTGCACTGACAAGATGGCAGTTTTGTGGTCGTCCACCTTCTTTTTCACAGAAACCCCCCCACCCCAGGTCTTTGCTGTCACACTGTGTCTCACAGCAGAGTGTTAAGATAAGAAGAACCGAGAAGAGCTGCTGCACTAAAAGCCACCACATGATCTAGGTGCTGTATGCAAAAGGGTTTGCCAACGCTATACTGTAATACTGTAACAGTACTACTGCAGTTATACCTGCAGTCATTGAAATGTTTTGTCCTGCAGAGAGTGATCCAGCTGCAGTCTACTCAGCAGTGAGAACTGAAGACATCAATTATGGACCAATAACCATCAGATCAAAGAGGCCCAGAGGTACCGCTGCTCTTTATCTTTAACGCTGCACAGAGCCAAGCTAGCTGCTCAGTGTTTCCAGCTGTTAGGCTAAGCTAAGCTAACATATCAAACCTAATGTTTCCCCTGGAGTCAAAACTAAAACAGTTCTTTAGAGAGATGTGAGCTCAGTGATAGCTTTGCCTTGAAAAGGCAGTAACCAAATAACGACCCCCTGCTTTGACCTGATGCTCATCATTTAATGTCCTGTCATGTATAATCTAGGAGAGATATCATGCACACTGGAAACCTGACAGCATCCAAGAAAAAAACTGATGAAGGTTGTTTTTATTATCAGGAAGTGCTGAGTTCATGAAGAAGTTCCCAAATAAAAGAAAACTAAACTCCACGATTTTATTTTATTTTATTTTGATAGCTCAGAATCATGAGCATCTGAATGTGCTACTGTAAGGTAATGGTTCAACGGTGTTAGAGAGAAAAGCCCAATAAGACGACCCCCCTATGAGCAGCAGTGGGGAGGAAAAACTCCCCTTGTGACGGGAAACACACAAATCAGAGCAAAGACAGGAAATGAGACAAATACACTGCACACAGAGACAAGAAGACACACACACGAAAGAACACTGGGAGAAACCTGACGACAAAATCAAACTGATCACAGATCTGAAATCTGTCACAGCAGAGATCAAAGTTTGGCTAAAATTCAATCCGAGCTGCAGTCAGGGTCCTGGACCTTTGGTTCTTTGAGGTTCTGCTTTGGTTTAGTTGCCTACAGTTTAGATTCTTAGTGTGTTTGTAGTTTTCTTTTTTTGGTTATTTTGTAATTCCTGTTTCTCTTTGTTCTCGTCATTCCTGTGTTCCACTTTTATCCCTCTGTGTCCTGCATCGAGCTCCAACTCTGCCTTTCATCTATCAGCAAGAACTGCAATCCAGCATTTCATAATTATTATTAAAATAATTATTCAAATTTAAAATTTTACCTTCATCCTATGAAAATGATCTGAGTTATAGAAGTGTTATAGGAGTGGATTGAAACTTGCCACTTTTTAAGTTGTATTATTTTCCAGCTTTTTCTTGGCCATCTCAAGATAAATATGCTCAGTGCCATATTTTGTATCTGATCTGGTTCCAGTACAGTGTGAACTGGTTCCAGTACAGTCTGATCTGGTTCCAGTACAGTGTGAACTGGTTCCAGTACAGTGAGAACTGGTTCCAGTACAGTCTGATCTGGTTCCAGTACAGTGTGAACTGGTTCCAGTACAGTGTGAACTGGTCCCAGTACAGTCTGATCTGGTTCCAGTACAGTCTGATCTGGTTCCAGTACAGTGTGAACTGGTTCCAGTACAGTCTGAACTGGTTCCAGTACAGTGTGAACTGGTTCCCAGTACAGTGTGATCTGGTTCCCAGTACAGTCTGATCTGGTTCCAGTACAGTGTGAACTGGTTCCCAGTACAGTCTGATCTGGTTCCAGTACAGTGTGATCTGGTTCCAGTACAGTCTGATCTGGTTCCAGTACAGTGTGAACTGGGACTGTGTGATGCAGAGAGGTGCAGGTTGGAGGTCTTGATTGAACTCCAAAGCTTGTAATCATGTTTCCTGTTGTTTGAACTGTGTGTGTTTGTGTTCAGACTTTAAACCAGAGCCAGACGTCGTCTACTCTTCACTGAAGTATCCACCAGTCCAACCACTGACGTCCAGCTGCTGCTCTCTGACTGCTCCCCCAGCATCATCCACATCTTTATAAAATCTTTATCTTTATGAGGTCTTTTCCTCAGTGAACCAGATTCAGGGGGCACTTCTTTTCTTTTTAAACATTTGTTATAAATACATAGACACTCTATTTAATAAAATCTTGCAGTTTTATATACTCCGTAACGTTCCTGTTCATTTATATTTTTGGGATCTTGCTCTTTTTACCACAGCAACAATTTATTTTCTGTTCAGATTAAAAAACTTTGTTCTCTCTTGTTTTCCTCGTGTGGATTTTTGGGCTTTCTGAGGTGTCGGATCTAAATTTTGTCTGGTTCCAGGTGGTTGTGACCAGTGATGTCAGTAACGCATTACTTAGTAACTAAGTAGCATTACTAAGTAACTGAGTAACGTGTTACTGTAATCTGAGTACTTTTTCTCAGTAACCAGTAATCTAACACGTTACTATTGTTGTCATGTTCCTCAGTACAAAGATATATTGTTGCTTTCTTCTTGCGTCTCGGGGAGTGACGTCTGACAGATGTGACAGTTAAGTCCAGTTTTCATCATGAGGACAATAACAGCACAGACACACAAACTCAACAATGGAGGGAGGAGAGAGATGTGTGTTTTCTAGCTGAAATACAGGAACTATTGTGAGTCTGTGTCAGCTAAAGATGACAACATCAAGGTTAGTTGTGCTCTGTGCTGGAGACAAAGTGCTATCTAGCTTCAAAAACACTACGTCAGATATGAGGAAACATCTGGAGTCACGGCGCAGTCACACTTACAGAGGAGTCCCACCAGGTGGTGAAGCAGAGCTGAGGCTGATGCAGGAGCCCCCCAGCACCCACACAACAGAAGCTGGACTTCAGTACAAACCAGTAAGGGGGGGGGGGGGCTGAAGAAGTTGAAAAGCCCTCTACTGCAGTCTGTAGTAGAGGCTGGTATTGTGCCAAAAAGTGATCGTCTGCCAAACAGCAATTTTCGGTATTTGCCAAAAAACCATTGTCTGTATTTAAACGGCTGTAAATGACTTGTTGACCTATAATCAGTGAAGCATATATCAAACATATCTCTGTGGGGTGCGCGCCCACTTGCTAATTGCAGTAATAGAACAGTTATAATAGATGGTGAACTGGTGAAATTCTCAGCCTGGTGCAAAACGACCTCAGTATGGTGCAGTGCCGGGCGATCAGCCGCTGGCTCGAATCCTGCCACCTGGTGGTGAGTTGGATCAAGTGGTGGGAGAGGATGCTGGACAGACCTGGTGCACCTAAACTTAATCTGAGGGTGTGCTGGGAATGCCTGGCAGATGGTTATGGAGGCCATGGACAAAGACTTTTGGATGGCCTTGAGGTGATTCTGACAAACTGTCAGAATCAGTGCTCTGCTCACACAGTGCTGGTGGGGCGCCGCTGACTTCAACTGAGCCTATACTCAAGCGGTGGACGGAAAAGTTTGAGGACCTCCTTAATCCCACTGACACACCATCTTTAGTTGAAGCAGAGTCTGGGGATGGGGGGGTGACTCACCCATCATCGGGGGTGAGGTTTTTAAACAGATCCTTGGTAGCAGGGCCCCTGGGGTGGATGAGATTCGCCCTGAAGGCTCTGGATGTCGTAGGGCGGTCTTAGTTGACACACCTCTGCAACATCGCGTGGAGATCCGGGCGGTGCCACTGGATTGGCAGACTGGGGTGGTGGTTCAAATCCTTAAGAAGCATATACTTCTGTAACAATTATTTTCATTTCCAATCACTTTGTGTGTGTGAAGGCAACACAAGACTGTGTGAGTCTGTGTGGCATTAACATCTGTACAGTAACTGTAATCCAGGTGTGACAGAGAGGTGTGGTGTGTGTAATATGTGTGTGTGTGTGTGTCTGTCTGTCAGTGTGATGTGTGTGTGTGTGTGTGTCTGTCTGTCAGTGTGATGTGTGTGTAATATGTGTGTGTGTGTGTCTGTCTGTGTGATGTTTGTGTCTGTGGGATGTGTCTGTCAGTGTGATGTGTGTGTGTGTGTGTGTGTGTGTGTGTGTGTCAAATAATTGTATGCAGGTTTAAAGCAACCTGACAGCCTCCACAGTGACACCTGCTGGCCACTTTTGAAATCGTCACATGAACGTATTCTGTGAAACAATGACTCAACTTGTTCTACCAGAATATCCACGTTAACCAGTTTTAGAAAAATTCCATTACAACAACAAGGAAATAAAACACTGACTTCAGGGGACTCATTGTGCATCGCCTGCCAAGAAGCAGCAGGTAAACAACCTGATGGTCACGTGATGTGGGTGTTTTGAACAACACCTGCACTCGACAGCCTCGGATCGTCAGTCCTGATTGTCCATCGCTAGTTTAGAGCTGAAAGGAGAGCTCTGTTAAGACTCTCTCAGGATCTGAAATGTAATCTCATCAGTTTTAAGCTCATGTTCTTCACTTTAAATACCAACAGACTCACATTTAGAACAAACTCAGTGCTGGATCCTCAGAGTAAACCCTGAAATGTCTCCTGGACCTGCGTCACTCTGCTGGACTCTCCTCCTGTTTGTCGGCGCCTTCGTGTTTGTCTCTGCAGGTGAGATTTACCTGTTAGAAACTAAACTGTTTTTCTCTGAGCCAAAGAAGAGAAAGTAGGATCAGTCTGATTTACAACTTAATGATATTTCTCTAACAATTTTTTTCATATTGATTCAGTGTGATGTGTTGTAGTGTCAGCAGTCAGTATCTTTGTGTATCTGTAGCTCCATAAAGGCAGCATGCAGAGACTCCCAGTGTCTGATAATCAGAGGCTGCTTTCTCAGCGACCACATGCTGTGTTGCCATGTTGCCATGTTGCAGCGCAGGCTCGAGTCCCGGTCTGTAGCCAATTTGGCCGCGTACTTTCTGCGTATCTTTCCCAAATTTCCTGTCTCTCCTCTACTGCAAATAAAACAGCTGTGGCCAAGAAACAAACTGACACATCAGGGGAAATAAACAACATATTTAAAGTCAATAATTCCGCTCAGAAATGTACTTTGACCTTTAACCTCTCTGCTCTGTGTTGTTTCGTCTTTCAGACCAGAAAATCATCACAGCTGAGTCTGGACAGGACGTCACTCTGCCGTGTCAAACTCCAAGAAGCAGCAACAACAACAAAATCATAGTGGCAGAGTGGACCAGAGTTGACTTGGAGCCTGGATACATGCTTTTGTACAGATACAATCACTTTGCTCCAGCCAACCAGCATCCATCCTTCAAGAAGCGGGTGGATCTGCAGGACAGACAGATGAAGAATGGAGACGTGTCTGTGATCCTGAAGGACGTGACGACTGATGATGAGGGAACATACGAGTGTCATTTCTTCATGGAGGGAGCACGTTCATGGGAGCTCAGCAGCATCTACCTGAGTGTTCATCCTCCAAGTGAGTGAAGTTGGTTGTGATTCGTGTGAAACTGAATCCTGCCATAGCTCATGAACATGGATTTAGTGCTCACACTAACCTCCATCAGTTTCAGAGTGTGTAACAAACATGATGACTGATGGAGGACAGAGGTCACATTTTTGTTGCTGTGCAGAAATCCTTCAACAACAGACCCACTTAGAGCTGCTTTCAGTGTTGCTGTTGCTTTACTGCACACGTGTGTGATGGTCCTACAGTCCAATGTAGCACCTCAAGGTGCTTTGTATTGTGGGTAAAGACCCTACAACAGGGGTAGGGAACTCCAGGCCTCGAGAGCTGGTGTCCTGCCGGTTTTAGATGTGTCCCTGATCCAGCACACCTGAATCAAATATAGAAGTCATTAGCAGGACTCTGGAGAACCTGACTGCATACTGAGGAGGTAATTCAGTCATTTGAGTCAGGTGTGCTGGATCAGGGACACATCTAAAACCTGCAGGACACCAGCTCTCGAGGCCTGGAGTTCCCTACCCCTGCCCTACAATAATACAGAGAAAACCCAACAGTCAAAACGACCCCCTATGAGCAGCACTTGGTGACAGTGGGAAGGAAAAACTCCCTTTTAACAGGAAGAAACCTCCAGCAGAACCAGGCTCAGGGAGGGGGGGGTCATCTGCTGAGGGGGGGCTGAGGGGAGAGAGACAGAGATTAATAATAACTAATGATTAAATAAACAAAGTAAATAAGATGAATGAAAAGAAACAGTGCATTATGGGAACCCCCCAGCAGCCTAGGCCTATAGCAGCATAACTAAGGGAGGGTTCAGGGTCACCTGATCCAGCCCTAACTATAAGCTTGATCATAAAGGAAAGTTTGAAGCCTAATCTTAAAAATAGAGAGGGTGTCTGTTTATATTTATTGAAAGTAATTCTGGTCCTAATTGTACTTTGACCTTTAACCTCTCTGCTCTGTGTTGTTTCCTCTTTCAGAGCAGATAATCATCACAGCTGAGTCTGGAGAGAGAGTCAGTCTGCCGTGTCGAGCTCCAAACAACAACATCATATCTGTAGAGTGGACCCAACCTGACCTGGGAGACAAATATGTCCTTTTGTATCAAGATGAGAATTTTGATCTAGATAACCAGCATCCATCCTTCAAGAACCGGGTGGATCTGCAGGACAGACAGATGAAGGATGGAGACGTGTCTTTGGTTCTGATGAACGTGAAAGCTGCTGATGCTGGAACATACGAGTGTCGCGTCTTCATGGCAGAAACTCGCTCATGGGAACGCAGCATGGTCTACCTGAGAGTTGATCCTCCAGGTGAGTCAATAGAGTTCAGTGTGTCTGTGAGACAGGTTCAACGAACCCGAGTTTAAAATAAACACTGAGTCAGCTGCAGCCTGATGGACAAACTGCAGGAGACAGAAAGTGAAGATAAAACTGTGGAGAAGATAAGATAAGATAAAACTGTAATGATCCCACGATGGGGAAATTTGCGCATTACAGCAGCTCAGTACAGAGAAAAAATGAAAAGGATGAGTAAGAACAAATAACTAAACTAAAACTAAAATAGAATAAAATAAAATAGCAAAAAACTATACACATATACATAAGCACTATATACATAAATATATATATCAGTGTCAATACACACATTTACATATACACACATATACACACACGTCAAAAACACTATATACAGATATCAAAAATATTATATACATTTGTAGCCGGTAAGGTACACAGCATACAGCATTATATGGGTGAGTGTAATAAATAAAATGTATCTGACTGTATGGATAAAGTGATGCAGAGGAGGTAAAGTGTCCAAGTGACTCATGACATTATGATGCATTATACAGTCTAACTGCTGTTGAGAAACAGCTCAGACTGAGTTTACTGACCGACCTGTGTGTTAGAGACCCGGGGGGAGCTGACCTCAGGTCAGTTTGTTACTGTTCAGTTTAGGACAGTTCCTTTGTTTGAATAATTATTCAGTAAAAATTGTATCTACTTATGGAATAGCTCGCTTTATTATTTTTTTAAAATATTTAATGCCTGAGCACTGAGCATGTGAAGGTCCTATGAATCAACTTGTTGACGGCCTAAAGATGCTCAAAAACTCGTCAGGTCTGGTGACAGTTTCCGTATTTTAATGGTTTCAGGTATGGGCCTTCCAAAATGGCTCTGTAGCGCCGCATTTAATTTGAGCTCCTCTTTTCGTACACAAATAACATATCAAGAAGCACAAAAACTCTTCCTTTGCATTTGCATTTGTTCTACACCCAACAGGAAGTCGACCACTTTGAATTGATTTGGCGAGTTTGGCTGGTTCCAGCCCTCTTACTTCTTCTAACTCCTCCTATGGTTATAATCCATAATCCATGTCATATTAGGTCCGTGTGAACTACGGGCACGGCTGAGTCTGGATTGTGAAACTGCAGAGTTTTTGTTGGAAGGTAAATTTTTATCATTTGCCATGAAATTTCAATTGGCTCTCATTCAGACATACATTATCCAATCAAAACCAAACTTCTCACATGTCATAAGTGTCCACTCCTGAAAACATCTGTATCATATTATTTAATGATAATCACAGCGCCACCTAGTATAACAGGAAATGTTATATTCTACACTTTGAGGTACAGCTCCAAGGTGGTTGAGAGGAACCATCTCAAATTTGCTCCAGCTCCTCCCAGTTTTACCCAGTCAACCTCAAAAGTGGTCTGAATAAACATCAGGTCTTGATGATGTCTTCATTTGTGATTTGGCGCTATATAAAATTGAACTGAATTTAATAGCAAGGTGGAGGCAAAGTGATTCGCCATGAAATTGATGGGCTTGGAAAGCTTAAAGTTGAGACATTTGCCACCCACCTCCACCCTGATCAAGCCTTTCAGGTTTTATTTCTGTGATCACTGAATGAGGCAAAATGGCTCCACAGCAACATTTCAAAACATCAGCCCCTGAGCTACAGTTCAACCACTGAGACCAAAGTCACTCAGCATCATCTACATAAGTGGGCCATCAAAGTTGTCAAAGGCGTTATACAATATTAAATGGTGTTGCTGTAAAAATGCTCAGATTGTGGGAATCTTTTCAGTGAGGCATTTATTTCCATTTTTAAGCTTTACACTTCAACTAACTCCTCCTACAGACTTTGAGAGATCAACATGATATTTGGGATTGTTTGTGGCAGCATGCTGAATTTGGATCATCACCACAGGACACCAAATTGTCACTTCTCAAATACAGATGGTCCAGTCTGTCCCAAACTGACCATGCCTGAAAGGGTGAGTCTGGACACACCTATGTACCAGCATTGGGTCACACTCAGCATTAGACTGTTGTTCATCATCCCATGAACTCATCAGTAGTGGGTTTGATGAGTCCTCAGCATGAATGATGTTCCAACAATAATAATAATGCCTCCTAGTTTTACAGTGGAGGATAAAAAGTCTTCATAGTCTGACAGAAAGGTTGCAGGACAGTCAGGTGGATGATAAGATTCATGAGCTGAACTCATCCAGTTTTGATCATACTCACACAGAATGAGCCATACTTTGTAGTTTAGTGTGCCTGAATGTAAATAATAGAATCCACTGCCTGTTTCTTTATGACTGTAACATTGTTTTAAGCATATTAGAGGGTTAAATGCACTATAAATTTTGTCTGATCTTCACTCTGATTGGCTGCTGTAGAAGTGAACAGCTGTGGGTGCTGGTATGAACCACTGCATTGAGCAGCCATCCCATGAAGCACAGGACTGCAGAGGCCTGGAATTGTTTCCTCCCTGGACCCTTTCAAACTGTCCACTCACAGGAAAATAAACTGAACAGTTTCACTTTGACCTTTAACCTTTCTGCTCCGTGTTTCCTCTTTCAGAGCAGAAAAACATTCCAGCTGAGTTTGGACAGGACGTCACTCTGCCATGTCGAGCTCCAGTCTACAACTACAACAGGGGTGTGGAGTGGAGCAGAGCTGACCTGGAGCCTGGGTTTGTCCTTTTTTACCGGGATGGGCAGTTTGATCTAGATAACCAGCATCTGTCCTTCAAGAACCGGGTGGAGCTGCAGGACCGACAGATGAAGGATGGAGACGTGTCTTTGGTTCTGAAGGATGTGACGACTGATGATGAGGGAACATACGAGTGTCGCGTCTTCATGACAGGAACAAACCGCAGGAAGAGATCTGCTGACCCCATCAACATCATCAACCTGAGTGTTGGTCCTCCAGGTGAGTGAGCAGAGTGCAGTAGATGATGCAGCACATTCATGCACGTTCAACCAGAATGATTCTAAGTGGGAATAAAAATTTTAAATATGCATGAGCTCATTTTTCTGTGCTCTTATTTAAAAACAGGGCACTCTGATTGGGCCAAAACTGTGGCTTTGATCTTGTTTTTCAAAATGGCTGCCATAAAAAAATGCTACATACACTGACTGATTTAGGGTCAGAGGTCAGTGTTTGGCTCAGGAAGCAGGAGCAAAGATCCCATCAAATCCATGTTTGAGACTCGAGTTTCTTCCCCATGAAACTCACCTGTACCTGTGAGCCGGTCACTGTGATAACACCACTCTGTCCCACCTGACCAAACTACACTGTATATATACAGAATATACCCATATGCATACACGAGCCATGGTACAGATGGAGAGCTGAAGCATTAACTGTAAAGGCAGGAGTGGAGTATCCAGCCCCCCTCAGATGGACTGCATCAGGTTTCTCCAGCACAGGTGTGTCCTGCTGGCTTTGCTGCTCTTTCACGTCCTCTTTTACAACAGGTGGAGAACCAGTAACTGGAGCTTTAATGAGCAGATGCAGCTGAGTACATGATACCTGCATGGTTCAGGTGTTGCTGTGCCATATTCAGACTGTGTGTTGTTGCTGCTGTGTTAGAGAGGTGGCTGTCCTCCTGCTTCAGCCTTCCTGGGACGTTGATCCCTGAGCTGAGCAGGAATACTGTTCTGTGAAGGAGTTCCCAACAACTGGATTAAATACTGTAAACTTACAGAAATTAATACCACAGTTATCTAAATTATTGATCAGCTGAGCACACCGTTACAGTCGACTGATCAGCATCTTTTAGCTGTTTGAAATCAAGTCTGTCAGCTTCTGTTGTTTCAAGTACTTTGTGTAAAGGTCATGTGTGTATATGTGTATTGTGTGTGTATACAGTATAGTGTGGTTAGGTGTTATCACAGTGACCGGCTCACAGGTACAGGTGTGTTTCATGGGGAAGAAACTCGAGTCTTGGACTTTATTGGCTCTTTGAGATCTTGTGTCTTTGTTCCTGCTGGCTGAGCCAAACACTGACCTCTGACCCTAAAGCTGTTGTCACAGAGCTGCTTTTCTAAAGTGTATCCATGAATATGAATGATGTCATCAGCACGTTGCCATGGCAACGTGCTGATGACATCATACTGCAAATGTTTTTTTCCTTTCAGTTTTTTGTGGTTGTGATTATTAAAAACAGGATGATGGAAAAATCCACCAGGATGCAAATTTTCCTGCTTTATCCACACGTCTTATAATCTGCTGCACTGAACAGGAAATGGATTCTGCTTCTCACAGCTGTTTCTCACCTGCAGGTCCATCAGGAGGACACACAGAGGGTAGAGCTGTTGGACTGGCAGCTCTTCCTGTGGTTGCTGTTGTTCTTGTTGTTGTTGGCTTTGTGATCTACAAGAAAACCAGAAAAATAAAATCATTTTCAGACTCAGATGATGGGACAGAAACGAGCTCTCCTGAACATCCAGAATTAGATTTTGTTTCTTATTTGAAACATGAATGAACTTCTGTCCGGTAACATCAGAATCACTGAGTGTCTTCCTGCTTTATCTTCAGGGCCAGCAGCAGCTTGTAGTCCAGGCTCGGCCTGATTCAGTGAGGGTTTAAGCACACAAGCTACAGATCAGTTATTACAGTGTAAGTACACACACTGACTCACCCGACAACACAAACACCGAGTGTAGATGAAGTTTGTGGATTAAAGATCATCAGTTCAGGATCAATACGTCTGAATGATGTTTGGCTCCATTTGAGATGTATGAAGATTGTTTAAAGTGTCTGAAATCTGTGAGTATAACACACTGGGAGCAGCATTTGTATAACAACCTTCTCTTTGGTTGATGTTGGTTCATCTTTTTGAGTTACAGAGTCTGAATATCTGCAGACTCAGAGATTTCTGTCCCTCTGATTCTGAACCGTGAAGCCTTCAAACGGCTTTTATTGATCTGTTAATGTTTCAGTGAAACTAATAAAGTCACTGGGTGAGTTTCCTCTCGTCTTCAGCTTCTTTAATAAAGACTAAACCTGCTCAGTGTTTGTCTTGTTTCAGTGTTCCTGTGATGGATGCAGGTGAAAGGCTTTTATTTCTTTAAAATCAGAATCGAAGCCTTTCTGAGTCTCTTCCTGTGAAATGGAGCAACTGGTTTTAATCAGATTAATAGAAACTAAATAGAAACTGAATAAAACAGATGGCTGCTCTTTGGCTCGATCTGAGACTGTGGAGATCAGCTTCATAGTTACAATCGTATGAAGCAAAAATCCAGAAGATTATATTTTCATATGTATGCTGCCTGTTTTTGTCCTCCACTGGTCCAGTTTCATTTCCCTTTAAGGACACGCTGCACATCAAGCTGAGATAAGCCCTGTTTGAGGATCATGTAGGTGCTGTAAATGTGGCAGTATTGGAATCAGAGTCGACCTTGTTACACGCAGACCGAACCACAGAAGAAGAAATTTCAGAGTCAGAGGAAGGAATGAATGTCTGAGATATCTGCAGTTTCAGGTTTGTGGATTACAAACAGTTAATAAGCTGCCTGGTAGAGTTCAGGATCTCTTGATCAGGTTCTGACTCGGTTTACAAAGTGTTATTACAGTATTATAAAACCAGAGGAGGTTCCTGTAGCTGCAGAGTCTAATATTTCCTTCCTGCCTGCTGTACCATCAACTTAATCAGTAAAGAAGAAGAAGGTAACAGATGTTAATGTGAGAAAAACTGATCATTTTTAAAGTGGTGATTACTGTGGGCCAATGTGACGCTGGGGACTTCCCATGTAAGTCGCTGCCGTTTGATTCCTGCTAACTCTGTGAATAGACCGGGCGTGGCTGAGACACATTCCAGCTGCATGAACATTCAGCACAATGACAAAGACAGCAGCCCTCAGGGGCACCTTCCTGCTCAGGAATGCAGATTACAGGCTCTGCTGCAGAATCCCGGCTGCTGTCATTTCATCCACGCTAAGGATGGAGCAACACTGCACCGAACAAAACACAGTGTATTTCACACAGCAGTGCAACAACATTTAAACACATTATGAGAAATGTATACAACATAGCAAACAGGGGAACGTTCAGGGAACCCAGGCCATCCCCAAACTGTAACCTGTGAACGCACCACCCCATCTGAACCATAAATTCAGCTTCAAGCAGCAGCTGCTCTCCACTGCTAGTCCAAGGAGGGCCCACCTACCTCCAGAGAGCTCTGTTCTCAGTGGAGGTGGTCTTCAGGGCGTGTGCTGCAACCAGCCAGGTAGACAGCAATGTGTGGACTGCCGTCTACCTGCAGAGAGGCTTCAGGTCAGAGGGTAGTCTCTGAAATATGTGAAAGAACTGAAAATGTCAGCTACTCTGCAGAGAGAGTGATGGATGGTTCACAGGAAGTCAGTTTAGGAGAAGCCTGCTGGAAAACACTTTCCTGCCCCGGCATGTTTTCCCAGCATCATCATCAGTCCCTGTGTCATTACTGCAGGGGCATGTTAGTATCATTACTATAGTACTACCACATGTACAGTCACAGTCAATGAACATACAGTGAAGTACTGCAAAAATCATCTTTTGACTTTTAAAAGAAACTAATGGTTTGGTGGTCAGACAGCGTGTCCTTAGAAGGCCAATGAAGGGTCATGCAGACAAGGTGGGAGATGTTGTGAAAGTCTGTCTTATACAGTTATCTCATCAGCTGTGATGTGGCCGTTACATCCCAGGCAGTGAGGGACTCACAGACACACACACTGTGTCCCAGTGCAGAGCATCACATGCAGCCACTGCAGTGTGAAGGGACTTTTCCAGACTCAGCAGGAATGATGTCCTGGCAGAATTCCCCCTGACACAAAGGCAGCTACACAAACTGAACAGGTTATCTTTTCATGTGACTGCCAACAGCAGAGTTGGTGTAAACAAAGAAAGCATGCCAATGTCCTCTGACTGTCTCTGACTTCAGTCCTGTCTCTGACTTCAGTACTGTTACTGTCTCTGACTTCAGTCCTGTCTCTGACTTCAGTACTGTTACTGTCTCTGACTTCAGTACTGTTACTGTCTCTGACTTCAGTACTGTTACTGTCTCTGACTTCAGTCCTGTCTCTGACTTCAGTACTGTTACTGTCTCTGACTTCAGTACTGTTACTGTCTCTGACTTCAGTACTGTTACTGTCTCTGACTTCAGTCCTGTCTCTGACTTCAGTACTGTTACTGTCTCTGACTTCAGTACTGTTACTGTCTCTGACTTCAGTACTGTTACTGTCTCTGACTTCAGTACTGTTACTGTCTCTGTAGGAGCAGAATATGTATTTACTGGGTATCACACATCACAGGGTAATTGGTGGGCCTGACTATATATGGTAAGGGGTTTTTTTGTTTGGTCAGGTGTTCCACCCGGAAGGGAAAAACAGTTTTTGACCGTTGAAGCTGCAAGGACCTTTGAGAATTATAGGTGTTGATATTTCAAATGTTACTGGAAATCTGTGCAAGTATAATGGACACTGATGATTGTGGATAAAAATAAATGGACGAAGTGTTCAACTGGCAAGTATGACTCAGACTTTGATTCATCAGGCACCGTGATCAGCGCGTCAATTAGGTTAGCCCGTGTGTAGCACCTCAGTGGCTTAAAGCATTGGCTTAGCCTCTACAATCGAAGTCAAAAACTGTTCTATAAGTTCAGCGAACAAGTGGATTATTGGAGTTTGGATACGAGTTTCGTGTTTGACGGACTGGCCGTCAGCAGCGACAGCGTGGGAGCGGAAAGGAGGCTGTGTGTTTGGGAGCGGCACATCAGCTGATCGGCCTCAGCTGCCAGAGGCGCCGTCGGAGAGGATTGTTGCTGTTGGAGCAGCTGTCGGAGAGGATCAGCAGCGATGGCGACAAAGCGGACCATCTCTTCGCTGGATTTGAACAACGTTGACCTCAACTGGTATGTGTAGCACTACCATCGGTATTAATGGCCATTTAAAAATAAATGTGTGCACACGTAATAGCGTAATTCCAATGCATTGGTTGCTGAAGTGGACGAACAGTTAACTTTGTACTGACTGATTTGCTATGTCGACTGTCGAACTTTTAAATATGGAAGATTGTGCAGCAAAGGCGGACAGTCCGTCTGGTGCTGGTGCGCCAGCTGCCGCTGGCATCCCGGACTCTGTGGCCAGCTGTAGTGGCACACAAACGGGCAAGCGGGTGGTCAAACTTTCTGCTAAAGCAGTTGCTGATAGGTTGGACAGATTGCAAGCTGGTAGGAAGGCAAAGCTAAATAAAGCTAGTAATTTAAGGAAAACAATACAAGGTTTAATGCAAAGTGGGATGTTTTTAGAGGTACAAAGGTCTCTTGATGGTTTAATTGATTTAGAAGAAGAAGAAGAAGAAGAAGAAACAGCCTTTATTGTCCCACAGAGGAGAAATTTGGGTGTAACAGCAGCCGCAGTTATTATAAATATATACATAATAATTTACACTATTAAGAATATATATATATATATATATATATATATATATATATATATATATATATATATATATATATATATATATAAAATCAACAAACAAGATACTAATAATAACAATACTACTAATAATAATAATAACACTATATACAATGTACATGATGTGCCTGTGTGTTGAACCTTGAAATTTATGTGATGAAACAAGGTGTATGCATGATTCAATGATGATATTATTGCCGCATGAAGAAAAAGAAAAACATGAAACATGGTTTAGAGCAAAAATGATGTTCAATGATGAATTTATTGAAAATGCGAAAGAGTGGGTCAAATCTAAACAAAAGCCTGTGTCTGAAACCGAAGGTGCTGGTAATTTGAATCTTGATGATTATGGTGATCAAGGTGGGGTTGAAGATATCAATCCTAATGACAGTGTTTCCAATATCGGTAAACATTCCAACAAAAGTGTCACCAGTAATAGGTCAAGCACAGTTTCCTCTACACAAATTAAAGCTGCAGCGGAAAGAGCTGCACTTGTTGCTCGAATGTCAGCTCTGAAGGAACGCCATGCATTGGAGGAACAGGAACATCTGATAAAGAGGAAAAAGGAGCAGCTCATTTTGGAAACTGAGCTAGCAGCATCTACTGCTAAGTTGACAGTTTTTCAGGCTTCGGTTGAACAATGTTTCTCTCTAGCACCTACACATGGCATGAGCTCTTATTTTGAAAGGGAAAAGAAGAAACTGGCATCAATCAACACTCTTGATCCCATGGCAAATGAATACAAGCCAGTAGCTTGCAAAGTACCACAGCAAAAGGACATGCCACTAACACAAACCAAATTGCAACCAGTGGATGTGCGGCCAAAGCAACCTGTAAGGAAAATTTCAGTGACAAAGCAGCATTCTGACACACAGGATCAAAGGCATTGGGAAATGGCACAGGGTTCACAGCCTGCTGCAACAACTGCTTGGATAAATCAAAGTAATAGACAACAGAAAAATCAGCAAAGAACTGATCAGGCTCTACCTGAAGACATTGCCATCATTATGCATAAGCAAAATGAAATAACTGCTGCCCTTGTGCACCAACAGCGTTTATTGTCTCTGCCAGCATGCGACATTCCTGTGTTTGAAGGGGATCCATTCCAATATAAAGCTTTTATTAAGGCATTTGAACAAGGAGTGGAGGATAGAGCTAGTAAAGCTGACTGTTTGTACTATTTGGAACAGTTCACAAGAGGACAGCCCAAAGAGTTGGTGCGCAGCTGTCAGCATATGACTCCTGAACGTGGCTACATTGTGGCAAAAGGTCTTCTTCAAGAGCATTTTGGGAATGAATACAAGTTATCTACTGCATATATAGACAAAGCTCTAGCCTGGCCGTCAGTTAAGTCTGAGGATGTTAAAGCTCTGCAAGCTTATGCTTTATTCTTGCGTGGATGTTGTAATGTGTTGGAGAAGCTTCATTATATGCAGGAGATGGATATGCCAGGTAATATGAAAATGGTGATTTCCAAGCTACCATATAAACTCCGAGAACGATGGAGAGCTGTTGCTCATGACATTATGGAAACCTATAACCAGAGAGCGCATTTCACTGATGTGGTTGTATTTTTGGAGAAGCATGTGAGGATTCTATCTGACCCAATTTTTGGGGACATTGAGGCACATGTACCACAAACCATAGCTGGTTCAAGACCTTCTAGCAAGTTTAAATTACAAGCAAGGACCAGAGGTACAGAACGTAGTTTTGCTACTACAGTAACATCGATAGATTCCTCTGAAGATAAATCTATGACAAGTAGTCTACAGAAACAGAGTCTGCATTGTTATTGTTGTTCATGTGCTCACCTTTTGGAGAAATGCCAGCTGTTTAAAGGAAAGAAACACAGAGAGAAGATTCGTTTCTTGAAGGAGAAAGGAATCTGTTTTGGATGTTTATGCACTGGACACATAAGCAGGGAGTGTAATAAACGGTTGATCTGTGAAGTGTGTAATCAACAACATCCCACTGTGCTTCATATTCCAAGGACAAATGTTGAATCAGAACAAACAAATAAGCCAACTGGAGTTAAACCATCAACTCTTCCTCAGGCATGTGGGCATATAGGGGCCAGAAGGAATCGTGGCGCTCTCTCCATTATTCCGGTACAGGTCAAGTCCACCAAGGGAAGTGAGGTCATGCAGACGTATGCCTTTCTGGACCCTGGTAGCACGGCTACATTCTGTTCAGAACATCTCATGCAGAGATTGAATATTTCAGGAAAAAGGACTCAGTTTCTTTTAAAAACGATGGGGCAGGAAAAGATTGTTCCAGCATACTCCTTGTTTGGGATTGAGGTGTCAGGGCTGGATGGAAACAATTTTTATCCGTTGCCAGAAGTTCTCACACAGAAACGGATGCCAGTCACTTCGGATGATATCGTCTCTACCGCGGATATGGAAAGGTGGCCTTATTTGTCAAAGGTTCATATCCCTACCATAAATGCCAATGTTGACTTGTTGATTGGAATCAATGCTCCTAGGATATTGGAACCTTGGGAAGTGGTCAACAGCTCTGGAGATGGCCCATACGTTATAAGAACAGTGTTGGGCTGGGTCATCAACGGCCCTTTGAATGGAAACAATGGCACTTGTGATGTGGACCATTCTTCTGTTGTGGTAAATAAATATCTGTGTCTAAACTGGAATCTATGTTGAACAGTCAGTATAACCATGACTTTAATGAAAAGACCTCAGAGGAGAGGAAAATGTCGAGAGAGGACATCAGATTTTTGGAAGTCATGGAGTCTGCTGCAACTCTACAGGATAACAGGTATTGCCTGAAGTTGCCCTTTAAAAGACCAGATGTTATCTTGCCAAACAGCTTTACAGTGGCCAAACAAAGGATACTTGGATTAAGGAGGAAATTTATAAGTGACTCACAATTTCATAAGGAATATTCAAGTTGTCTAAAAGAGGTCGTGGATAAAGGTTATGCTGAGCAAGTGCCTGAGCAGCAGTTGCAAGGTAGAAGAAGAAAGGTATGGTACATTCCTCACCATGGTGTCCATCATCCCAGAAAGGGTGCATTACGAGTGGTGTTTGATTGTGGTGCCACATATCAAGGAACATCATTGAACGGTGAATTATTGCAAGGGCCAAATCTCACCAGTTCCCTGCTTGGAGTGCTCACTCGATTCAGACAGGAGCCTGTTGCATTTATGGGTGATATACAGGCTATGTTCCACCAAGTGAAGGTTGCAGAAGCAGACAGAGACTTCCTGCGCTTTCTGTGGTGGCCAGAAGGAGACTTCCACCAAGAGCACAAAGACTATAGAATGACTGTTCACTTGTTCGGAGCAGTTTCGTCTCCTAGTTGTGCTAGCTTTGCGCTCAGGAAAACTGCTGATGACAACAGAGGTGAATTTTCTCATGAGACTGTTCACGTTGTCAAACGAAACTTTTATGTTGATGACTGTTTGATGAGCTTGGGATCAGACAAAGAGGCTATCCAGATGATAAGGAAACTCATTGCTCTTTGTAAAAGAGGTGGATTCTTTTTGGAAAAATGGATAAGTAACAGTCGATCAGTGTTGCAGTCAATCGCAGAGGATCAATGGGCAAAGGATTTAAAGGAGCTGAATCTGGATCGAGATAATCTTCCAGTTGAGAGGGCGTTAGGTCTGCTTTGGTGTGTCGAGTCAGACTCCTTCAGATTCAAGATGGAGGAGAAACACCCTCTCATCCTATCTAAGGATCAGCATATCTCTAGGCTTATCCTCAAGCATATCCATCAGTCACTAGGACACAGTGGAAGAAACCATACGCTGTCAGCTCTCAGGAAGAGGTATTGGATTACCAATGCAAATGCAGCTGTGAGGAAAGTCATATCTGAATGCAGCTTTTGCAGACGCTATAATGGGAGAGCAATGGAGCAAAAAATGGCAGATCTTCCAAAGGAGAGAATCATTCCAGACTTGCCTCCGTTTACAAACGTTGGAGTGGATTATTTTGGACCTATAGAAGTCAAGAAAGGCAGAACAACTAGCAAACGGTATGGAGTGATATTTACCTGTATGGCATGTAGAGCAGTTCATTTGGAGGTGGCAAATTCACTTGGGACAGATGCTTGCATCAATGCTTTACGTCGATTTATCAGCAGGAGAGGTCAAGTTATTCATATCAGGTCAGACAATGGAACCAATTTTGTTGGAGCTGAAAGAGAACTGAGAGAAGCTCTTGCTTTGTTGAATCATGAGCAGATTCAAAGAGCTCTCATCTCAAATGGAGTGGAATGGAGTTTTAATCCGCCAGCGGGATCCCATCATGGTGGAGTTTGGGAACGTATGATACCCCTGGTAAAGCGCATCCTTAATTCAGTTTTGCATCAGCAAATGCTAGATGACGATGGACTCCATACTGTTATCTGTGAAGTAGAAGCCATTTTGAATGACCGTCCAATCACCAAGCTGTCTGACGATCCTAATGACTTGGAGCCTCTCACACCAAACCATCTTCTGCTGTTAAAGGGAAAACCTGCCTTACCACCGGGGCTTTTTGAACCCTCCGACATGTATGTGAAACGTCGCTGGAGACAAGTTCAGTATATGTCAGATCTATTCTGGAAACTGGAGTTTGATAGTTGGAGATGTTGTCGTCATCATGGATTCTTCAGCCCCACGTGGTTCCTGGCCTCTTGCTAAAGTGCTGGAGGTTTTTCCTGACAAAAAGGGTTTGGTGCGTTCTGTTAGGTTGCAGACTAAGAGCAATATTGTTGAGAGACCTATTTCTAAACTATGTTTGGTACATGAGGTGTAAACTGATTTGCTTGCCTTTGAGTGTTTGAAATTTTCGCATTGGGCTCCTTTTGTTATTATTGAATTGTTATGTCAGTCGGCCATAACAATTAGGGGCCGGTGTGTAGGAGCAGAATATGTATTTACTGGGTATCACACATCACAGGGTAATTGGTGGGCCTGACTATATATGGTAAGGGGTTTTTTTGTTTGGTCAGGTGTTCCACCCGGAAGGGAAAAACAGTTTTTGACCGCTGAAGCTGCAAGGACCTTTGAGAATTATAGGTGTTGATATTTCAAATGTTACTGGAAATCTGTGCAAGTATAATGGACACTGATGATTGTGGATAAAAATAAATGGACGAAGTGTTCAACTGGCAAGTATGACTCAGACTTTGATTCATCAGGCACCGTGATCAGCGCGTCAATTAGGTTAGCCCGTGTGTAGCACCTCAGTGGCTTAAAGCATTGGCTTAGCCTCTACAGTCTCTGACTTCGGTACTGTTACTGTCTCTGACTTCAGTACTGTCCCTGACTTCAGTACTGTTACTGTCTCTGATTTCAGTACTGTTTCAGACTTCAGTACTGTCTCTGACTTCAGTACTGTCTCATACTTCAGTACTGTCTCTGACACTTGTACTTTTGTGTTGATGACCTCTGTGTTCTGTGGTACAGTCATCATACCTACATAAACATGTGTGCTTTATGTATGTGTTTATATGGGAAACTTTTACTCAAGTACTTTGACTTCAGGTAACAATGTCTCCACTGCTGAAGGTACATCACATCCCTGTGATGGCACGTAGGACTTAAAGTAACAGAAACCTTTCTCATAACCTTGTGAGTCTGTCTACATCACTCATGCATCCTCTGGTGGAAACTTCCTGTATATATGTCTTACACAGGCAGCCATGAGTAAGTTGTACACATTCCCAGATGATGTTAGATAGTGGCCTAATCATATTTGTCTTTTAGTGCTTTGCCATCACTTAGTGGCATAAAGTTATGGTGTTTCCTGGCAGTTTATTGCAGTTATTTGCATATAAATAATTTTATCTTCTTCTTGAGCACTCAAAGCGCTTTAGTCCTTGGGTCTGCAATCGCTCAGCAAAAAGATGTGTGAGATGTAAACCTCATCCTGAGGTTCTGAAGGCACCAAGCAGACATCAGTTTTCCTAGAACGGTCCTTCTGTAATTCCTGCACGGTGTCACAAATGATCTGTGTCGTCCAGTCCCTGCCTGCGTCTTTTCCTCTGCTGGGTTTGTGGAACTGATGAATGAACTGGAGGAGCCCGTCTGTGGCATTTTCTCCTGCTGCACTGAAAAGACACCAAGAGTCCACTAATGTTAAATGCTGGAAACTGAGTCTCCAGCAGTTTAAAGCCCACGTCACCAAGAGGACAGCATAGTTCTAAATGTGGAGAGCCTCCATCCTCCATCATCTATGGAACAAACTGATTACAATATTAAATCACAGGAAAGGTCAAAGGCTCGAAACTAAATCAGAGCTACAGTGATTTTATTTACTTGGACTTTAGAGATCATTGTAGTTTTTGTGTCTTTCTCACAGTAAATGAGTGTTTTTATCTGAACTGTCAGAGCCGTCATGCTCATGATAATAATGTGATAACAGGACGACCCTGAGCCCTCACTGGCTGAGTGTGAACTCGCCTCAAAGCTGTAACTGTGACACTGGGACTCCATCAGAGGTTACATCTGTTCATCTTCATCTGCCAGCTGCTGACTGAGCTCAGCCTCCATCTTATTGTTACAGGGAGAGACTCAGGCACACTTGGACTTTCCAGGGAATTAAACAGGCTGCTTCGCTCGTTGTGCAGTTTGTTAGTGTGACTGATCACAGCTGGTTCAGCAGGTTATTTTCCTTTGAACAGAAACCAACGTAGCTGAGCTCGTCTCCACTGTAACAGAGTGGATCAGAAACACCGACACCGAGGGAGGAGTTCTGTCTTCACCTCCGTCCATCAAAAACCTAAAAACGTTCCCAGAAAATGTTGGAACTTTCAGTGAGCAGTATGAGAGAGTGTGAGAGCTGCACTACAAAACTGAACACACCTGCTCCCTGTGCACACCTGAGACCTGGTAACACTAACGAGTCACAGGACATTTTGGAGGGGAAATGACAAGCAGTGCTCAGTTTGGACATTTACAGGTGTAGTCTCTTAGGGGTGTACTCACTGTTGTTGCCGCTGGTTTGGACATTAATGGCTGTATATTGAGTTATTTTGAGGGAAGAATAAATTTACACTGTTATATAAGCTGCAGACAGACTACTGTTCATTGTGTCAAAGTGTCATTTTGTCAGTGTTGTTCCATGAAAAGATTTACTTAAATATCTGCAGACATGTGAGGGCCGTACTCACTTTTGTGATAGACTGTAAATAGCACTTTTCACAGGTAAAAATCACAACGTGCTTCACAATAAAAGAAAAATAAAAGTATAACATATAAGAATATAAAACAATAGAATACAGCATAAAGAACAAGTTTATTAAAAGCTTATCTGTATAAAAAGGTCTTCAGCTTCTTTTTAAGAGTCAGTGGAGTCTATACAGCATAAAGACAGTGGAAGAGAATTTCACAACCTTGGTGCCACAACTGGAAAAGCCCGATCCCCGTGAGTTGTGAACCAAGTGCATGGGACCAACAGTAGCCTCTGACTTGATGATCTAAGATCTTAGGATGAAGAATATGGTTTCAAGAAGTCAGAGGCATACTGGGGAGCTTGGTCATGTAAGGCTCTAAAAGTTAAAGTGAAAAATTTAAAATAAAATCTAAAATTTACTGGCAACCAATGAGGGGAGGAGCCAAAACTGGAGAGATATGAGCTCTTCTATTGGTGCCAGTTAAAAGTTTTGCTGCAGCATTCTGCACAGTTTCAAGACGATCCAAAGCTGATTTGTTAAAACAAGTAAAAAGACCATTAAAATAATCCAGATGAGACGAGATAAAAGCACAAATAATCATCTCAAGACACATCTGCATTGGCACCAGTAATCTGAGTTTTAAGATATTGCATAAATGATAAAAACAATTCCAAACCAGCTGTTTGGAGTGATGCTCAAGGGACACTGAACTGTCGAAGGGCCTAAGAAGCTGATATGTCACCTGAAATCATGTGGTCAAAAGCAATAATCAATGTTTCTGTTTATTAGTATTTAACTGATAAAACAGAACTGTCATTTAACTGTCATTCAGTTATTAGAAATAACAATATAACTGAAGGTCATCAGCATAGAGATGATAAGAATTATCATTGTAACATCTTATAAT
This sequence comes from Amphilophus citrinellus, assembly GCA_013435755.1. Lineage (NCBI taxonomy): Eukaryota > Metazoa > Chordata > Actinopteri > Cichliformes > Cichlidae > Amphilophus > Amphilophus citrinellus. Next base: position 4,538,891 of record CM024194.1, read on the forward strand.
TTGGCCTAAAGGAAATATATGAAGTAGAAAGAGAATTGGACCCAAAACAGATCCCTGAGGTACCTCACAAGACAAAACTGTTGTTTAAGACATTATTTGCTTCATATGAACAATGAAAGATCTCTCCAATAAATATGACATGAACCATTCTAAAACAACACCAGTAATCCCAAACATGTCCCTAAGCCTGTTTATCATCATACTGTGATCAACAGTATCAAAAGCAGAGGTGAGATCTAATAAAACCAGAACTGTGAACTCTCCAGAGTCTGCTGCCACCAAAATGTCACTAAATACTTTAAGTAACGCAGTTTCAGTGGAGTACAATTTATGAGAACCAGACTGGAAAGTATCCATAACACCGTTTTCTTCCAAGAAATGTTTAACTTGTTCTCCTACTGGTTTTTCCAAAATCTTTGACACAAAAAGAAATTCAGACATTGGCCTGTAACTGTTTGGAAGAGATGGGTCCAAATGAGGTTTAATTGGCTCAACAACAGCTTGTTTAAAGAAGCTGGGAACTGAGCCAGTTGGAAGGGAAGTATTAATCATTTCCACTATACAGGAGCTAAAAGAGTCAAACACACTAATAAACAATGAAGTAGGAACAATATTGAGGGTGCTTGAAGTCGGTTTCAGATGTCATGTAAGGTAACAGAAGCAAAAGAGGAACAGGTGTCAGAAGTAAGCAAATTGTAAGCACGATATTGAGAGAATGATGGAGAAATACTTGACCTGATGGCAGTGAATTTATTTACACTCAGACTTTGTATGGACAGAAGAACTGTCAGACCGTGGTGGATGGACCTGATCTGAAGCTGCATGTTTAACACGAGGCTGAAGCTCAGACTCACTCTAACACCTCCCTGAAGTTGTTTTATAGCCACCTGGTGCAGGTACAGAGGTTAGCATGTAGCAGGTGCACACTCAGCTGTTTGGTGCATCACAACAGTCCTCTAAGCAATCTCCTTGGCAACCACTGTTTGGAGGTAAATGTGCTCTCGTGTAGCGTAAATGAAATCTCTGGTCATAAGCAGTGTTTTTGAGCTGTGCTGTGTTGTTGAAACTGAGCAGAATAACATGAAACACAATTAGTGAATCTCTCTTTGCTTTTAATTGGGATATTTTGTAACGAGCAGACAGACATTAAATGTAGTGGTGAATGTTTTAAAGGCTGGCTGTTGACAAAAGCCTTGAGCTCCAAAGGGAGAGAAGCTAGAAAATTGAGGCTCCAGCATAGCACGAAGAGTTCAGGAACTATTTGAAATGAGCAAAAAACTATTTAGTAACTGATTAAGTTGTGTTTTAGATGGCTTATCACTAGCAGATCTATTCTGACCCAAAGTGCAGCCGTGACTGGTTGACTAAGGCTTCCCAGTTTCTAAGGTCATGTTTCATGTCCCTCTTGCAGACATCTTTGAAGCATAGCTGAGGTCTGCATGCATTTGGCCATTCTCCATCCTCACAACATGACCAAGCCAATGCAGATGTGTCTCTGCTTCAGCGGTGTGTACATGCTAGGGACTGTAGCTCGCTTCAGAAGTGTATTATTAGGGATTTTGTCTTCCCAGATGATGTTGAGGATGTGTTGGACACATCGTATGTGGAAGAAGTTGAGTTTCCTTTCCTGAGAAAGGAAGACTTTTCTCCTACAAAAGTCCTGAGGTGATTTTGTAGTTTCTACAAAGTTTCAGCCTCGTGTATGAAACATTAACATTTCTGTTTCTATGGCTGCAGCTGATGTTCAGAGTTCAAAGTTCACATGAATGATAGGAGAGCCAATACTGAGTAACAGTCACAGTGCCACCTACTGGCATCAGGAAATCAGGGTTACTTTAAAAACATAATTGTTTCTAATGAGTGGGCTCTGTGTGGAATACATAACCCACTGGTGTAACAGCCAATCAGAGTCCACAGATGAGACAGGTTTGTCATATTTTCACTAGAATTATGACCTTTGTATGACCCTAACCCACAGTTCTGCTTCCTTAATGTGACATAAAGATGATCCAAATAAACTGCACAGCAAACACTCCAATGACTTTAATATCAGTGACAGTCTGTAACACAGAGCTCAAAATAAATGACATATTTTAATAAACTGTACAGTTTAAATGATGTGTGTAGCTGCTGTACAAATGAACAGCTGCACTTTGACTTTTAACCTCTCTGCTCTGTGTTGTTTCCTGTTTTCAGACCAGAAAACCATCACAGCTGATCCTGGACAGAGCGTCACTCTGACATGTCGAGCTCCAAACAGCAACATCATAGTTGTAAAGTGGAGCAGAGCTGACCTGGAGTCAGAATATGTCCTTTTATTCAGGGATGATCAGTTTGTTCCAGATAACCAGCATCCATCCTTTAAGAACTGGGTGGATCTGCAGGACAGACAGATGAAGGATGGAGACGTGTCAGTGATCCTGAAGGATGTGACGATTAATGATGAGGAAACGTATGAGTGTCGTGTTGTCCAGAGAGTCAGAGAATCTTTGAGGCTCCTCAGCATCATCTACCTGAGAGTTGTTGCTCCTCCAGGTGAGTGAGCAGAGTTCAGTGTGTCTGTGATCAGAGTGCAGTAGATAATTTCTTCTACACTTCTTCACTGTCTGAATTTACTTTTATGTTACATTTCTCTCATGCCTCCACATTTCAAGCTAAACGTGTGTCTCTGGTTTCAGCAGAAATCTTCAGCCTGTTTCTCCTCAGTGTTCCTGAGGTCAGTGTCCTCTGTTCTGCATCAGTGTTTCCTCTTCAGGCTCAGCAGCTGTGTGTCAGATCAAACCATATAAGAACAGTCCCTTCATGACGGGAGCAGAGACGTCTTCCCAGGCCGACCCTGTAACTGAGCAGTTTATTGTCCAGAGACTGCATGAGTCCAAACCCACTCCTGTTTATGAGAGTGGGCTTGAACTACCTCAAAGGTAGCCCCCGGCATCAGAGCCTCTTTGAAGTGCTGGTTTCTCTGCTGGTAGCTAATCGTATCGCTGCTATCAAACTACAAAAATGGCCGAACGGGGTGGAGTGGAACGCTCTGCTGCCTGGAAGGAGGCGGGGCGTGAAATGTCTCATTCACATTTAAAGAGACCACAACGAGCTGCTCTGAGACGCGCCTCAGAAAAGGTGTAAAAGAGGGGTCTGTGGAGCTGCAATGACGAGGAATTGAGACCAAAGCATTGCAGTTCTACTCAATATAGACCACAATGAATGATTTATATATGAAAGGAAGGATTTAAAAGCATGAAATGTGCCCTTTAACACAACATGGGGAAGCAGGTACACAGCAGGATACGAACACACAGGCACTCAGACAAGACAGAACGCTGGGTCAAACCCCAGGATCAAAATCTGATAAAATCCTGTAAATGAAATTTTTAGAGAAAACTTTTGCCACCTGGTAACATAAGTGAATGCCACCACACCCACCATTACAAACGTTTTAATCAATATTTGTTCATTTTGACTCCATTTTCCCCTCACATTTCATAGTGGTCATGAAAAAAACAAATTCACAAATGTTCACAATATGTTACAACTAGTACACCTCTGTGAATCGCCACCTTATCGTGTTGGAGGGGTTTGTGTGCCCCAGTGATCCCAGGAGCTATGTTGTCCGGGGGCTTGTCCCCCTGGTAGGGTCTCCCATGGCAAACTGGTCCTGGGTGAGGGTCCAGACAAAGAGCGGTTTAGAAGACTCCTATGATTAAAACAGCAAGGGAACAGTTTACCCTGCCCGGAAAAGGGTTACCGGGGCCCCACCCTGGAGCCAGGCCTGGGGAGGGAGCTCGAGGGAGAGCGTCTGGTGGCCGGGCATTAGCCTGTGGTGCTTGGCTGGGCGTAGCCCGAAGAGGTTACATGGGCCCGCCCTCCTGTAGGCCCACCACCCGCAGGAGGTGTCGTAGGGGTCGGGTGCAGTGTGTGTCGGGCGGTGGCCAAGGGCGGAGGCCCTGGCGGACCGATCCCCGGCTATCGAAACTGGCTATTGGGACATGGAATTGTCACCTCTCTGGTGGGGAAGGAGCCTGAGCTAGTGCGTGAGGTTGAGAGATACCAGCTAGATATAGTTGGGCTCACCTCAACACATGGCCTGGGCTCTGGAACCAGTCTCCTGGAGAAGGCTGGACTCTGTTCCAGTCTGGAGTTGCCCTCAGTGAGAGGCGGCGAGCTGGGGTGGGTATTCTTGTATCCCCCGACTTGCTGCCTGTACGTCAGAGTTTACACCGGTGGACGAGAGGGTAGTTTCCCTGCGCCTTCTGGCTGGGGAACGGGTCCTGACTGTTGTTTGCGCTTATGCTCCAAATGACAGTTCAGAGTACCCGCCCTTTTTGGAGTCGCTGGGCAGGGTGCTGGATAGTGCTCCATCTGGGGACTCCATAGTCTTGCTGGGAGACTTCAACGCTCACGTGGGCAATGACAGTGAGACCTGGAGGGGCGTGACTGGGAGGAACGGCCTGCTCGATCTGAACCCGAATGGTGTTTTGTTATTGGACTTCTGTGCAAACCACAGTTTGTCCATAACAAACACCATGTTCGAACATAAGGATGTCCATAAGTGCACATGGCACCAGGACACCCTAGGTCGCAGGTCGATGATTGATTTTGTAATCGTATCATCAGATCTGCGGCGGTATGTTCTGGACACTCGGGTGAAGAGAGGAGCTGAGCTGTCAACTGATCACCACCTGGTGGTGAGTTGAATCAGGTGGCGGGGGAAGATGCTGGACAGACCTGGCACACCCAAATGTATTGTGAGGGTGCGCTGGGAACGCCTGGCAGAAGCCGCAGAAGCATTCCCTCGGAATGCTGTCGAAGTTCTGCTGGAGATCTTCAACTCCCACCTCCGGCAGAACTTCGACAGCATTCCGAGGGAGGCTGAGGGCATTGAGTCCGAATGGGCCATGTTCCGCACCTCTATTGTTGAGGCTGCTGCTCAGAGCTGTGGCTGCAAGGTGGTTGGTGCCTGTCGTGGTGGTAACCCCCTAACCAGATGGTGGTCACCGGAGGTGAAGGGAGCCATCAAGCTGAAGAAAGAGTCCTATTGGGCTTGGTTAGCCTGTGGGACTCCGGAGGCAGCTGACAGGTATCGGCAGGCCAAGCGCAATGCAGCTCGGGCAGTGGCCGAAGCAAAAACTCGGGTGTGGGAGGAGTTTGGTGAGGCTATGGAAAAAGACTTTCGGACGGCTTCGAAGCGATTCTGGCAAACCGTCAGGCGACTCAGGAGGGGAAAGCAGTGCTCCACTCACACGGTTTATAGTGCGGGGGGGGGGGGGGGGGGGTGCTGCTGACTTCAACTGAGGCTATAGTCGGACGGTGGAAGGAATACTTCGAGGACCTCCTGAATCCCACTGACACGCCTTCTGTAGTGGAAGCAGAGTCTGGGGACGAGGGAGATGACTTGACCATCACTGGGGGTGAGGTCACTGAGGCAGTTAAACAACTCCTTGGTGGCAAGGCCCCTGGGGTGGACGAGATTCGCCCTGAGTTCCTGAAGGCTCTGGATGTTGTAGGGCTGTCTTGGTTGACACGCTTCTGCAACATCGCGTGGAGATCTGGGGCAGTGCCAATGGATTGGCAGACCGGGGTGGTGGTCCCCATCTTTAAGACGGGAGACCGGAGGGTGTGCTCCAACTTTCGGGGGATCACACTCCTCAGCCTCCCCGGTAAGGTCTACGCCAGGGTGCTGGAAAGGAGGGTCCGTCCGTTAGTCGAACCTCGGATCCAGGAGGAACAATGCGGTTTTCGTCCTGGTCGCGGAACGCTGGACCACCTCTTTATCCTCTCAAGGATATTCGAGTGTGCGTGGGAGTTTGTCCAACCAGTCTACATGTGCTTTGTGTACTTGGAGAAGGCATTCGACCGTGTCCCTCGGGGTGTTCTTTGGGAGGTCCTGCAGGAGTATGGGGTGTCTGGTCCGTTGTTGCGGGCCATTCAGTCTTTGTACAACCGCAGTGAGAGCTTGGTCCGTATAGCCGGTAATAAGTCGGATTCGTTTCCTGTGGGTGTTGGACTCTGTCAGGGCTGCCCTTTGTCACCGATTCTGTTCATAATTTTTATGGACAGAATTTCTAGGCGTAGCCAGGTGGCGGAAGGCTTCTTCCTTGGTGGCCTCAGAGGCTCATCTCTGCTTTTTGCGGATGATGCGGTTCTGTTGGCTTCATCAGGGGGGGGCCTCCAGCTCGCAGTGGAACGATTCGCTGCCAAGTGTGAAGCGGCCGGCATGAGAATCAGCACCTCTAAGTCTGAGGCCATGGTCCTCAGCCGGAAAATGGTGGAGTGCCCTGTCCGGTTTAGGAACGAGTTTTTGCCCCAAGTGGAGGAGTTCAAGTATCTCGGGGTCTTGTTCACGAGTGATGGGAGAAGGGAGCGGGAGATCGACAGACGGATCGGGGCTGCTTCTGCAGTGATGCGGACGCTGCACCGGTCTGTCGTGGTGAAGAGAGAGCTTAGTGTAAAAGCAAAGCTCTCGATTTACCGGTCGATCTACGTTCCTACCCTCACCTATGGAGCTTTGGGTAGTGACCGAAAGAATAAGATCGCGAATACAAGCGGCAGAAATGAGTTTCCTTCGAAGGGTGGCTCTCCTCTCCCTTAGCGATAAGGTGAGGAGTGCGGCCATCCGGGAGGGGCTCAGAGTAGCGCCGCTGCTCCTCCACATCGAAAGGAGCCAGTTGAGGTGGCTCGGGCATCTGATTATGATGCCTCCTGGCCGCCTCTTGGGCAAGGTGTTCCAGGCATGTCCCACCGGGAGGAGGCCCCGTGGTAGACCCAGGACACGCTGGAGGGATTATATCTCTCGATTGGCCTGGGAATGCCTTGGGGTCCCTCCGGATGAGCTGGAGGAGGTGGCTGGGGAGAGGGAAGCCTGGGCTTCTTTGCTTAGGCTCCTGCCCCCGCGACCCGGCCCCGGATAAGCAGGAGAGAATGGATGAATGGATAGTACACCAAGAGTTGAGTGAAATACAATGTTCTGCTGGGAAAGCTTGGGTCTTAGTATCATGTAGATGTTACATTGACATTTACCATCACATAAACATTGATGTACCCAAACCATTAGCAGAGGAACTCCTGGATGGCAGCAGCCTTTCAAAACATGTTCACCTGCCCAAGGCCCTCATCCAGCTTCAAATCTTCCAAATCCTGTTCTGATTATGCACCCATGAACAGAAAGAGAACATACCTAATCCACAGAGTACCATGCATCTGGCACCAGGGTGGTGACAGATGCATGGATTGATTGATTGATTTTTTTTTATTTAACCTTTATTTAACAAGGAAGTACCTTGAGATTAACAAACAGGAGACCTGGCCAAAAAAGCAATAAAAGCTGTGTCCAAATTCAAACATCAGCTGATTGAGATCATCTGAGTTAATTAGATCTGTGTTTAACTTCCACTCAGTGGTGAAAGCCAGCGGGGATTTGAAAAGGATGTGCCGGCAGTCAGGCGTTCCCTCCAGGTATAGCGACACAGAAACAGTCATATTTCAAACTTTTTGGCTGCTATCCTCCGCCATTGCTGAGTCTGAGTTTTGATGTGCAATGAATCATGGGATATGGTAGACAAAAAAGGATACCCCGAACCCATCCTTCAAATTTGGGAAAATAAGGATGAATTCATTGACCACATTTGGACGAGTCTTTGTCACCTCACTGTGACATAATCGACCTACAAATGCAGCCTTCCAAGGATGCAGCCCCTGAATTTGGACACAGCTAAAGTTTTAGAAGTTAAAATCAAATATAACATCAAAACACGTAAACGAACATGTCGGAGTCAAAATATTACTAGGATCAGATTATGAATAGAAGTTACACTTTAGGAGAGCTCTAAGGTCTCATTCAGCTGTAATGTACTCTGAAGGTGATTCCATGACCAAGGTGCCAAATAACAGACACTTTTCTACCAAGTTCAGAAAAAATCCTGGGTAGCCTAAAGAGGAGCCAACTGGTGCCCAGCAAATCACAGCAGCTATTTGAAAGTATTAAGAGTTTACACAGATAAGAAGGAACTTTTATGTACAAAGATATCTTAGATAAAGATACACCATCACACTTGTTGCCTTAAACTTAATCAAAGCCAATAAACCAAATTATAAAGTACATAGTGATCTGTACTGCTAACAAATTTGATATGAAACACAAAGAACTGTGATAAACTGAGCCTAAACTACGACGTGCCGAGGAGGCAGCATGTATATAGATAAAGTCACCATAATCAAGAACATTTAAGAATGTAGCCGCTACAAGATTCTGCCTAACTGATAAATTAAAACAGGCCATATTTCAATGATAAATGTTGTCATGTAACGAAGGTACTTCACAACAAGTTGAGACCAATTTTTCAGAAGGCATTAGAATGCAACGGCCTTACAAAGGCATCCCACTTATGCTGAAATACTTCCAGACTCCAGGTGGAACATCTAGGTAATAAACAGGGTTGAAGATGCACTTTTTCAGTTAAAAATGTCTTGGCTGCTAGTAGGTATTTTCCATCTTTCCACTAGTCTAAAGTGATAGGTCATTTTATTCAAAAGCATATGAATTGATTTAAGTGATTGGTTTCATCTGAAGGCTACAGAGATGACACTTTGCTTCGGTGGTGTTGTCTGTCCCTGGGAACTATTTTCCATCTGCTTTACAGTCTCTCAGGTGAAGCCTTAGTATCCCTTGAGTGTGCAGCTGCAACAACTGGTCAAATTCAGCCGGCATTGAATGGAGACCGTCTGTAGCTGGTTTGTCTTTAAAGTAGTGGTTAGACACGGCGTAGAGGCCATATGGCTGATTACTGAAGGGCCAGAATCCATACAGGTCCACATTTTCACAAAATGCCAGGGCCATGCTAGCCACCATTAATCCAGTGCTGAGCCGTACTTTCTTCAGGCCCTGAGAGCGCCAGAATTGGGACAGATTCTGAAGATACTGAGGGTTGAAGAAAGCAGGTTCAAGAGGGCTTTCAAAGTCCTCTATTGCATAAACAACCCGCTGACACACTGCAGTATTTCCACCAAAGGCGAAGGCAGGAAGGAGCAGCAAAGAGCTGCCATACTGGCGAAGACTATCTATGAATGGATGGCGACGTCCCATCAGCACGCCGAACCTGCACAAAAGAAATAGTTTATTTGAGCAACAATACATACACAATGTAGAGTGACAAGGATTCATTTTCTTGCTCACTTCTTGAGTAACATGCTCAGATTTGCTGTCACAAGGTTAGTTTTGGTGCCAACATCTTTCTCATATCCATTGTCCAATGGAGGTAGGTTGCACCTGAGCAACCAAACAAAGAGCAGTTAGGTGGAATTTCCGCTCTGATTTTGGTTTACATTGGACACTTTTCTCACCTGACGACAAAGTCAGCCGAATCAATCATTTTTCCACAGCCGCTGTCAGACAGGATCCCACTATTCCCAACAACTGAACAGGTGTCCCATATTTTATTTGAGAAAGGATGTTTCTGGAATAGACAGCAACACATAACCATTACAAAAACACCAAATTTACACTGTCGACTGTTCAAGAAGGAAAGAGAGATTTACTTTTTCAGATGTTTCCTCTTCACAAGTGTTTTCTATTTTACTTTTTATGCTACACAAGATTAATATTTGTTGCTTCTCTGGTTAAATAATGTTCTTTAACCATTCAGGAGATGAGAGAAATGTGTTTTATGTGACACACAGATTCACATCTTGGTGAGGTCAGTGGTTTATATGTTACTGGTTATGAATGAGGTGTATTTATTAAAGATTTACCAGTGGTGCCCTTTATAAGGCAAAGTGAGGCTGTGTTTCTTAATATTTGGAAAAACTGAAAATGAAATAATCAAACTGTTTCTTTATAGAAATATGGTTTCTGAGGTTGTTGACTGAGTTCAACCACTTTACTTCATACAGTAAACCATACAAGACCGTACATGACCAGACTTATTGAGGACAAAGAGAAATAACATGAAATAATCACTGTGGTAAAATAAAACATTTGAGGAACAATCAGAGAAAGCAGCACATACTGTCTTAGTTTCTATGAATGAAAAATAGTCTACCTTAATAAACATGTTGAACAGGTCCTGTTTCACCTCAAGAGTCCTCTTCTTTTCCCCATCATAAACAAGCTTCGATCCCACTGGAGTGTTGCTCTGGGTAATGATGGCTTCATCAAACCCATTGCACTTAAGTCTCAGCTCAGCTCTGGGGGAAACATGTACAAACACTTTGTTGAAACAATGGCTGCGCGGTATACAGTGGTACCTCAAGATAAGAGTTTAATTCGTTCTAGAGCCGAGCTCGTAAGTAGCGCAGCTCGTATCTCGAACAAATTTTCCCCCTTTAAAATAAAGGAAATAGATTTTATCCGTTCCAGCCCTTTGACAAGTCCCCAAAATATCCCAAATTATGAAAAAATACATGTTTTAATTAAGAAAAAGACAATTATACACAGATGAAATATAAAAATAAATAAATAAAAGAAAAATGTATAAAATACGGTACTGTAATCTTACCTTGGTGACAGATGAGCGCTGCTAATGGAGAGCGGCTGATGAGAGAGGGAGGGAGGAAGGGATACTGCCACGGTACAAAGTGTAGATACGAGATACCACCAGTGTTGCCAAGTCCGCTTATTATAAGCGACTTTGGGCTTGTTTTTTGTAAAGTCTGCAAATCTCATGAGTCGCGGTTTTTTGGGCCTGTTTTTGAACGTGAAGTTGCTTATTTGGGCTTGGTTTTCTTTCCGAGTGAAACTCCTTGATTATCTTTCGGCGCCCCATAATAAAGCAAAAGACGAGTGGCAGGTAGTTTGTCCCTTCCAAGCACCCGTTTCCTGTTTATCGCTCCCGCACAAGTTGACCGGGCGCACACCCAAACAAACAAAATTGTGTCCGCATACACCTCAGAAATTAGCTGCGGTCCTGATGGGAGACGTATCCGGATGGTAGCGACGGATGTTATCGCCATTAAAGATGCAACTAAAGAGCTGAAAGATGCTGTGGAACAGATCGAGGGACGGCTGGCCGAAGCGGAACAGCGCATAGCTAAGGTGGAGGACGCAGGCGCACGGATGGGGGACAGTGTGGAGAGATGCGACAAGCGGCTGGAGACACTGTGGGCTCATGTAGAAGACCTGGAAAATCACAGTAGGAGAAATAATGTCCGCCTAGTGGGACTGAAAGAGGGGAAGGAGGAGCCAGGGAGGGCGATACAATATGTGGAGAAGATCATAAGCAAGGCGCTTGGGCTCTCCGGCGGCGAGTTTGAAATCGAACGTGCGCACCGCTCCTGGGCTCCTCTGCCGAGCATGGATAAACCCCCGAGAATGATGATGATACGGTTCTTACGCTCATCTGCCCGAGACAAAGTGCTACAGGTGGCTAAAAAGAGACGCGGAATGGGGAAAACTGAAGCTCACGCCGAGGGGTAAAATTAATGTTATTAAAATGGTGGTTGCACCACAATTCAATGACATATCCAGGATGCTACCAGTTACTATTGCACCGCATTTATTTGAACAATACGATAGACTTGTTAAAGACTTTTTATGGGATAAAAAGAGACCTAGGATTAATATCAGAAAGATGTGGTCGCCAAAAGAAAGAGGGTGTTATGAGATTACCCAATGTACGCATATACAATTTATCATTCGAAATATCCAGATTAGTAAAACACTGGAAGGGACTGGACAGCGAACTGAGCTGGATTGAGATTGAACGGGAATTGACCAATTTGAACCTCTTGATGCTCTCTCTTATAGCTCAAAGAATAATGACAAAGCTTTCTTATCAAATCCAGTAATATCCTGCTCTAGAGCAGTCTGGAGGGAGATTCATAAGATGTATGGCATTTCCCACTTAAGACAACCATACTCTCCTGTCTGGCACAACAATACGGTGCAAATTGGGAAAAAAAAATGATATACTGCAAGCAATGGTTTAACAAAAGGAATACGTAGAATAAGCGATCTCTATGTGGAGGGAGTGTTTGCCTCATTTGATCATATTATGCAAAAGTTTGGTTTGGAATATAAAGAAAATTTTTGGAAGTACCTTCAGTTAAGAGATTGCTTTACAAAAGGAAACTTTAATTACAATGGGAATGCACTCATTCAAATGCTGAATGGCCCCAACACATTACATAGTGCTGCCGCATTTTACAGAACATTTAATGCTATGCGAGAAAATATCTGATAATATGAGGGTTGTCTGGCAGAAAGACCTGGGCTGTGATATCAGTAAAGAAGAATGGCGAAAAATCTTATCAGATACAGGGAAACACATAAGAGAAGCAAAAGGGAAACTTATCCAATATAAGTTAATTCATAGATTATATTTTACTCCCTCCAAACTACATAGAATGGGTTTGATGAGAGATGGACTATGCTGGAAATGTCGAACCGACACCGGGACATTCCTACACTTAATTTGGGAACGTAAACTGATTCACCCATTTTGGGAGAAGGTCCTGAACCACCTGAGCAGATGGCTTGGTGTGGTAATTCCCCTATCACCAAGATTATGTGTATTAGGGGATCAAACAGACATACCAAGACTCCCTAAATCTTATTGCAAGATCTTATCAGTAGGAACAATCACAGCGGCTCGGAAAATCCTCACATTATGGAAGAGTAATGCCCCTCCAGACATCAAAAAGTGGCTGGAAATTTTGGCAGAAGTTGCTGCTTACGAACGTGTGTTGGCAACGATTAACAATGAAGAGGAAGAATCCATAAGGGCCTGGGATTACATTTTTGGCACGTAGGAGATAGACAACCATGTATAGGCAGATGCCAAGTTTATCCCACTGATGTAGCTGCCCTCTCAATATTCAATATACTTGTGTTTTTGGAATACATGCTCAACGATACATGGGTAAGCAGGCAAATATATGTATATATACATATACGTATTCATATAGTACTATATATAAGCTCGCATTCTAAAATATGTTTGTTCACTTTGATGTTAATCCCTCTCATTCATTTGGACCTGTTATAAATGTTATTAAGCTGGGTATATTGTCCGTTGAAGTTCTATCTTGTTCAATGTCTGTATTGAGATGAAGAACGAAAATAACAACTTTAATGAGAAAAAAAAAAAGCGGCCTCAGTTTAACAGTGTTGTGGGTTGCCAGTTGGGCTTTTTTGGGCTTGTTTTCATAGAGCTGGTTGCATGTTTCTATCGCAAAATCTGGCAACACTGGATACTACTTGACTCTGCATGGAAAAACGTGAGAAGAACGATATGAGGGATGCGAGAGGATTGTGGGACCGAGCGCCGACGTGCCAACTATCGGTGGCGTCCTGAAGCTCGGCTCGTATCTTGGAACTGAGCTCGTATCTAGAGCAGAAATTTTGCTCGAGCCGCGGCTCGTATCTCAAAAAACAAGTATGTGGAGCAGCTCGTATCTCGAGGTA
>CM024194.1:4552786-4590658 GCA_013435755.1 Amphilophus citrinellus
TTCACTTTTACACATTTAGCTATGTGGTTTTGAAATAGCACCCATTTTTACAAAGATTGTTGTTGGTTTAAAAACAACATAACTTTATGTATTTATGAAAGGCAGAGAAAAGTAAAGACTATTGTGATGAACTATGAATAATTGTTTTACATTAATGATGAAAGTCACCCAGGAGTATTAAATAAAGATGGTTACATTTATTTCAGCTCTGAGTGTTTAATATCCAGGTGGTTTCATGGGAATGTGGATCTTTCAGATCAATTTGAGAAGTAAATATGATCATGTTTCATGTTTTATTGTGTCGTAGCGTGGGGCACTGGTCTTGGTCTCGACTCGGTCTAGGGTTAGGTGGTCTTGACTCCAACACTGCTCGACTGCTTTTAAAAAGTTCAGCTTTTTGCTTGAACCCAAATTTAAGTCACCCAGAGCTGCAAGAATATTTCAGCTAATTGGATCAAAGATGGAGAAGGCGAAGGGGAAACTGAAAGAAATAATAAAGGACACAAGGAAGCTGACTCTGTATAGATGGCTGGAGCAAGAGAGGATTAACAGCTTCTTTCATGAGTGTGTCAGCATGTTTTTAATCATCCACCCAGAGGCCAGAGTCACCATGCTCTGCTTAACCTGCACTGAATGGAGCACCCACACACCGGGGACACCACTGCTCGCTGCATTGATGAGACATTAAATGCATGGGGTATAGGAGAAGACAAGGTGCTGCTCATTGTGACCGATAACGGCTCCAACATTGTCAAAGCCGTGTGGCTGCTTAAGGAAAGAAGCCACGACCAAAGTGAGGAGTCTGCACATGGATCACAGGCTCAACCAGGAGGTGCCAGAGACAGCCCAGATGAATTCTGGATGGAATCAGTCGGAGGAGACAGACGAGGAGGATGAGGAGATTGGAGGGACTGGAAACCTCAGTTCAGCACCCCCGGATAAGCGGAAGAAAATGGATGTTTGCATTGTTTTGATGCGTGTTAAGAATTGTAGATAATGCGCAGCACAATGTGCCACATTTGTAAGTTCCAATTTTATTCTTTTTTCAGATGTTATTTTCTCCTATTCAGTGATGTGTGAACATCGTTTTCAGTGACGTGTTTTTCATATATTTATATCAGTATTTTATGTTTCATTCTTCGTTGTTTGGAGTATAACGTGCAGCGTTCATAATGCGCGATGTTCGGTACTGCACAGTTAAGAAGCGTTTTAAAGTGCGATTCATTATAGAAGACTGCAATTATGGTTTCAAATGCCTTTGTTTGGACAGCTTTTGACATTGTCCATTAGACAGGGATAAATTTAATTTGATATCTGAGTGTTTATTAGTTTTAGACTAGTCGGTTAGTCTAAATTTTTTTCCTTGTTTAGTCGACTAATAGATTAGTCGGCAGGAACATACCTATTATATACCATTTCTGAGGTTTTGTTAATCTACTGCACTGATGCTGTACCTGCATAGAGTGCTGGGGAGTACAATTTATTCCTAATTTATTTTTGAGATGTTGTTTTGTTAATATTTTTCTATTTTTAAGTTAAATATTTCTGAGATAAGAGTTTACTGGGACTTTATATTTCTCTTCATGTGGCTCCCCGTTGTCTCATGATGTTCATGTATATCCTTAATATAACACACATTTTTCATGATGCTCTTTTGTGAAGTTTGTTAATACAATATTTTATCTTAAGTTCAGTTTTTATTTCACCATAGTTACTTTCACCTTGAATCTTGAACCTGACAAAGTAAGAAAAAACTAAATCTAAAACTAATTGAATTAGAGGGAAAAAAGTTAAATCAAAATAAACTATTATAACCCTGAGTGCAGGACCTGTTCCTAGAAAGACTTTGGTAGGAATCATCAGTTTAAGCTGATGGAGTTATTTAATGTCACCAGCTTCATACTGGCTGCAGTTTGGAGAGCAGCATGATGGCTCATGTAACAGCTGCTTATATGTTGTAGATTGTAGTTGGTTAAATCCACAAAGAACCCTGAAATAATATAAGAGAGGAAAGTACTGCTGACACCATCTTTGTATCTGAAACCATGACCTTACCTGAGCTGAAACAGCTGTGACTGGATACAGTTCAAAGCTGACTGCAAGTTTGTGAAAACCATGTCGATGGTACGAGCACAGCAACATCAAACATCATGGTCAATAATTATTATTATTACTATTCTCGGTTTAAAGATGTTTAAAGTTTGATCAGCATCATTTTGTTTGTGTGTTCTGAGGCAGCTCTAACCTGGTTTCAAGTACAAAACTTTGATGAACCTCAGATTGTGCATTCATACAGTTCATGAGTGAGGCTCAGTGATTCTATAATTAGTGATTATTCCTGCATTAACACACAGTCGACTGAATCATCCTGAGAACAGTGAAGATGACCAAAAGTCTGTAGTTCACAGTCACAGACACACTAACAGTGTGAACAGGTCTGATGATGGTCAGTGTTTGATGTCTGTCTGCTGGATGATCAGCATCATCAGTCTCTGTCTGTGCTCATCTGTCTGTACCTGAATGCTCACTGACAGCTCTGAGAGTTTGGAGCAGCAGCAGGAGACTCAGAGTTCAGCTGGAAACTCTGAGAGGCTTAAAGCAGGCTGCAGTTCAACAGGAGGATCATATGGATCCTGACTCTGTTTGTGATTTCTGTAGATCACAAAACCTACAGCAGCAGCAACAAGAAGCAGAGCAGAAACTGAGAGACTAACAATCAGACCAATAGATCCATCCTCCTTACCTCCATCCACTGTGAGTCCTCCTGATGGACCTGCAGGTAGAAACAGGTGTGAGGTGTCAGCTGTCAGGTAGGTGATGAGTGAAGAACAGAACAGAATCCATTTCCTCTTCAAACTGCTGTCAGACATTATCTACTGCACTCTGATCACATCACTCAGACCAGCTGCTTTCTACAAAGTCTCATCAACAACATCTTTAGAAACAAACATCAACAACCAGGAAGCAGCTTCACCTCTGATCACAGACACACTGACCTCTGCTCACTCACCTGGAGGAGGAACTACTATCAGGTACATGGTGCTGAGGAGCCTCAAAGGTTCTCTGACTCTCTGGGCGACACAACACTCGTATGTTCCATCATCAGCAGTCGTCACGTTCTTCAGGATCACAGACACGTCTCCATCCTTCATCTCTCTGTCCTGCAGATCCACCCGGTTCCTAAAGGATGGATGCTGCTCATCTGGATGAATGTGACCATCCCGGTACACAAGGACATATTCTGGCTTCAGGTCAGCTCTGATCCACTGTACAACTATGATGTTGCTGTTTGGAGCTCGACATGTCAGAGTGACGTTCTGTCCATGAACAGCTGTGATGGTTTTCTGCTCTGAAAGACGAAACAACACAGAGCAGAGGGGTTAAAGGTCAAAGTACAACTGTTCACTTCTACAGCAGTTCTACAGTTTGGATCACAGAGCGTCTCTGACAGCAAATCAAACATAACAACTTGCTGTTATTCAGAGTTTCTACAGGACAGGAAGTGCTTCAGTCTGCAGTGGTGGATGTTGGGCTGCTGCAGAGCAGACTGTGGTATCACTGTTAGGTTCAGTCCTGGTACAAACATCATCAGAGACACTGAAATCCTCCTGAACTGAATCTGATGGAGAAGTGAGCAGCAGCACAGATGGAGGCAGAAGTATGACTCTGAGGGGGAAAAGCTTTAAATCTTATTTGTGGGTGAAGTCATCAAACTTGAAGTGACTTCATCAGATGTGACTGGATATTCTGTCTGTGCAGATTTGATGACTCACTGACCACAGAGCTCAAAGTTCATTTAGAGAACGCTTCAGAATAACGGCCCAAATAAGCTGCAGGACCTGTTCCTAGAAGGACTTTGGTAGGAGACCTCAGTTTAAGCTGATGGTTCTTTAGCATCACCCTCCACCTTTATACTGGCTGCAGTTTGGAGAGCAGCCATGACGGCTCCTGTAACAGCTGCTTATATGTTGTAGCTTCTATAGTGCAGAAAAGCTCAGCAGCAGGTCAGCTGATCACAGCCTGAACACAAAGAAATAAATCTGCTGCACAGCTCCACCTGAACTTCAGCTTCCTCCACCTGCAGCATCCAACTTTACCCCTGAATGATAACCAGACATGATCTGAGAGAGAAAGCAGCCTCTCATTATCAGACACTGAGTCTCTGCATGCTGAGCTACAGATACACTCAACACAACTGACTGCTGACTCTACAACACACCACAGTGACACACACACACACACACACACACACACACACACACACACACACACACACACACACACACACACACACACACATATTGCCCTTCTTTGTTTTTGTCAGATCTGGATTACCGTTAAAGTTGCTAAATTCACATGTACTCCACCCAGCAATGAATCACCTTCATACACACATGAAACTTTGCTGTTCCTCTTCCTCTCAGAGGGAAACTCCCTTTGGTTCATAACCCTCACCTCCAGAAACAAACACGAAGACAAACAGCAACGTGGAGCAGAGCGTCGCGGTTACAGGAGCCATTTCCTGTTCTTCTTTCTGCTGATCGACGCTCAGTTTGTTCTAAATGTCTGAGTCTGTTGGTGTTTTCACTGAAGAACAGAACCTCAGTTTGAACCTGACTGCAGGAGATTACATTGAAGGCTTAAATCAAGGTGAAAGGTTTGTTTTTCAGCCGCTCGATCAAACTCCACACTTTTGATTCAACTTAAGGAAGTCACATGACGGTGACATTGGAGGGTTGGACTTTAGGAGGATCATAAAGTGCGTCATATTAAAGTGGAAACTCTGCAGCAGCTCTGAGTGTTTAACAGGTTCAGTTTTTGAATGATCAAAACCAACCAAACATAACCATCAATCATCAGCTTCATAAGAGGCAGAGGAAGCACCAGAGGTGGCATAAGTACTGACATTCTGTACTTAAGTAGAAGTACAAGTACTAGTGTTAAAAAATACTTTGGTAAAAGTTGAAGTACTGGTTCAACTTCTTTACTTGAGTAAAAGTAAAAAAGTACAGGCTCTGAAATGTACTCAAAGTAAGAAAGTAAAAGTAGTTCTTTGGAGGACGTTTCTACCTGCTATTTTTGTGTAAAGCTAACTGAACCTCATTATACATTACTGTAATAATATAAAATAATACATGAGAATAGAAACGTCATTCCAATCTAAAATGTTAATCCTAATGAATGCTCTCAGCTTGAATCTGTTCTGTAGGACACAAACTGTGAAAGGGAATTTAAACACAGCTCTGTTCTCTATGTCCTCCATAGTAGAGGGTGACTGTGCCTCCACCTAAACACCAACATGAGGATACTCAGGGGTTCCAGTGGGATTCAGAAGGTGGAGGAACCCTAAGATCAGCTGTAGTGGCTCTGCATGGGGAGAAGAACCACAGCTTTCTATTGTAGCTGCAGTAAATGATGTTGGTGTGCAGGCTGTGATCAGCTGACCTGCTGCTGCTGCTCTGAGGTTTACTGCTCTGTGTGGATGAAGTGAATTCACAAAGATGTAACCCAGTATTTCACAGCTCTCTGAGCTGATCTCCATCCCCTACACTGACAGCATACAGGCTGCAGAAATGTTGGATTCAGTGAATGAATCTCAGCATCAGCAGCTTTGATTCAAACTCATCTCTGCTGCACTGATGTAACCTGTAACTCTGACCATGAACACAGCCTCTGTGCACCAACACAGAGCTTTACTGTAAATACAGTACAACAAGCTGACCCAGGGGTCGGGAACCTTTTTGGCTGAGAGAGCCATGAACGCCACATATTTTAAAATGCAATTCCGTGAGAACCATACAATATGTTTAACACTACAAGTAAATGTGTGCATGTTATGTAAGACCAACACTTTTAAAGTACAATAAGTCTCTGAATTATCTTTAATAACATTGTTATGCTGCTAACAATGGTGAATAAAGTACTTCTTACCATTAATGCAACTTCTGGTGCTGCATGGTTTTGGTGATGGCTTTGTAGTCTGGTTGATACGTGGTGAGGTTAAGCTTCATGCAGGCGTTGAGACTTCCATCCATTAAACGTGATCGTAGGTTGGTCTTAATGTTCTTTAGATGTGAGAAAGACTGCTCACATGCATACGTAGAGCCAAACATTGTCAGTACAGCAATACTCACACGCTGCATAGTGTGGTATGTGTCGGGAAGCGTGTTCCAAGTTTTGACAATCAGCTGGTCCGTGCGTTGAAGTCTTGTCATTTCGCCCCACTTGTGTTTGCTCGCCAACTCTGTTTGCTGTCGCGCAAGTTTTTCCAAATCTTCATTGAGTGACTTGAACTTATTCACCCACATGTCTGAGACCTTCAGGTCAGCAGCTTGTAGCTCAAAATCTCTGACGGAGACACCGGGGATGTAACTCAGGTCGCTGCTGTCCACTGCACACTCGTGCAGATGGGTGATGAACTTGTCCATTCCTGCTGAAAAGTACGATACTCCTCATATTTTTTTCTTTTAGCCATCTTCTTCATCAAAAGGGTTTCTGCAATTAGCTAGCTGACTACTTGATGAAAAGGAGGGAAGTTTACTTCCTGACCTCACAAAAAAAAAAAAAATTGTGTGTTGTCCTGCAGGACAAGTGTGATTGGCTCCAGCCACCCACAACCATGAACATGAGCGGTAGGAAATGAATGGACTGAAATACATGAGAATGTTTTATATTTTTAATGTTATTTTTTTTTAATAAAAGATTTGTCTGCGAGCCAGATGCAGCCATCAAAAGAGCCACATCTGGCTCGCGAGCCATAGGTTCCCGACCCCTGAGCTAACCTGTTTATTACGTACTAAACTGCAGTATTTTCATACAATCTTTGAATTACACAAAGTCAGCATACCTCAGTTTGTTTTGGAGTCCTTACATTTCAATCTGTGTCCCTTATGAGCATAACAGAGTAACTGAGTACACTTCCTCTCCGTGACTGAGCTGATCTTCTTCTACTGTTAAAATAAAGTCTGACAGCTTTTGGTTCTTCAGATGATCAAACACATTGAATTTATTGAATCTGATGTGTTTGAAGCTGTGTGTGCAGTGACCTCTGTACCCCACAGCCACAGAACAAACTGACACACCTCCCTCTGACATCCTGTTTATGCAGCTCAGCCTCATAGCTGTGGCTGCAGCATCAGCTCAGATACCACATTCATCGTAAAGTTCAGATGACAAACTAATACCATATATGGGAAGATGTGACACAGCAAGAAGTGAACTTGTGAGTCAGTCAGAAACACTTAGGTGTAGAAGAAGGTGCTTCACAGCCATGTGAATGGCACACACACAAGTCCAAAACCTTTCAGGGGTTGGAGACAGCGGCCAGCAGCAGAGGCAGCTTAGCTGGAGGCCAACGAATGTGATGAAGATCTTCAGGTGGTTTGGCTGAAAGCTGTCGATGGCGAAGGAGAACTTCATATTCTGGTAACCCACAGAAACAGGACCCTCGGGGTCAGGCTCAGCCAGCTGGGGCTGCTCAGCAGGGCACACAGACATCTCTCCTGATGACCGGGGCTGTGAGTTCAGCTGAGCTGAGAGGATTTATTGCCATTCCAGATGTTTACAAGTACAAATATAAACTTAAGAGTAGAACGGGAGGCAGAGCCTTCAGCTTTCAGGCCCCTCTTCTGTGGAACCAGCTCCCAGCTTGGATTCAGGAGACAGACACCCTCTCTATTTTTAAGATTAGGCTTAAAACTTTCCTTTTTGATCAAGCTTGGAGCCGTGGAAAAACATGTAAGTGATGATTGCTCAGTGTCAAAGGGAATCCGTCGCAGCGACGGAGAACTTTATAGAATCTGAGGAGGGTTGTTTTCTAACTTTTCATCCTCACTGCAGTAGGTGGCAGTAATGCAGCTCTAAGCTGGTTTGGACAAGCACAAACCAACAAGAAGAAGAAGATGACAGAGAACTGTAATGCAGCTAATGTGGGCGAAACGCTATTTAATGGATCGGATTGCATTTTTTATTTCTTTCCAATATCCGATCCAGTAATTAAGGCCAAGATCAGACCGATATCGATATTAAATATCGGATCGGCGCATCCCTAATTAAATTGAATAGAATTGAATTGAAAAGGCTGTCATGCTGGAAAGGCGGAGCTTAGCCCACCAGTAAGCACCATGCAGACAAGGAAAAGCAGAGATGAGCACTGTTGCCAACTTGGCGCCTTTGTCGCTAGATTTAGCGGCATTTCAGACCCCCCTAGAGACTTTTTTTTTTTTTTCAAAAAGCGACTAGAGACAAATTTAGCGAGTTTTCTGGTGACGTAGGCAACTTTTGGAGAGTTTTTTGTTAACCTGAAATCCTCCGCTATCGCCGTCTTTTGTGTACATACAGCCTTTGCACTGCGTCCGTTCAGACGCTTCGGCATCGCCCGGACAAGAGTACCTGGCTGTTGGTTTTTACCATAAGTCACGTGACCTTAATAGCAGAAGTGGGTCTGTTCGTGTCTTCGTGATGCAGCCAGCGGATACATAGACGCTGTATTGAGCAGGCGGGCCCGTTGCTGTGATAGGTCAGCACATATGTCTATGGATTTACTGAGCTGGCTGAAATCCTGCTGATTGAAGGATGGAAGTTTGTTCATTCAGTCTGTATGTTTATCTTTCACAGGAGGAAGCACTTTGGTGAAGTCTGCTTCACTGCAGACTGGCTTTTTAAAGAATCAGTCAGCCTTTTGCTGTTTTCGCTCTGTATCTTTTCTGTTTACATTTTAATAGCACAGCTGTGAGTCTTTTGTTATGGAGGAAAAAAGGAGCATTATTATTTAAATATGCCAGCGGTTTATTTTTGAGCAGTTTGTCATGTACATCTACAGCTGAATGTTAATAAAAGTGTCTGTGTGACATTTGGGACATGTAGCTTTGACTCAGAGGGGCCTTTTTGGTTATACCTTTTGGAAAGAAAAAAATATCAAGATATATTTTCTATATCACCATTGAGGTAAAAAAAAAAAAAAAAAGTTGAGATATTATTTTGTCCATATTGCCCAGCCCTAGTACTTCTAAACATATTTATGGTGTTTTTCTTCACTTTTTGTCTCTCCAAAGATGTTATTCCTCTCTCCTACAGCCCTGATTGCAACTACATGCAAATAACCAATTATGCAAATTAGGTGATGACGTCATATAGCGACTTCTAGCGACTTTTAGGACAGCCAATAGCTACTTTCCTTCCTGAGGAGCTGGCAGCAAGATGAGAAAGGAGCTGCACCGGAGTTTTGCAGACTGAAGTTTGTGTAGTTGTTTGCTGTTTCCAGTTTGTTAGCCACCTCATTCTGATTTGTGTGCATGGAAATGCACGTGAGTAATGTTGAAGGTAGTGATGGTGAGATGAAGCTTCATGAAGCTTTAGCTTTCCATTCAATCAGTGAACCCACGGGTCGAAGCTTCACGGGGCTTCATTTGCTCTACTGTGCCACCAAGTGGACAGTCAATGTAAAACAGGCAGACTTATAATCACACCAAGGTTTTGGTGCGTGAAGCTTTGAACAGAATAAATTATTTTTGTGTTGGTACTAAATTAATCCTGAGCTAACATAGTGTCTGTCTTTGTGAATCAATGTTGGTGTCATGAAGGAAAGTGGAAATAAATTGTGGAGCAGTGTTAATTTGACAGCAAGTTTTGATTTAGTTTTACTCATAGTCTTTTGATGAAAATGTAATTTTGTTTTAGTCATAATTTAGTCATCTGAATACATCATTACTTAAAGAACAAGATTTCATTAATTATTTCAAAAAGGAGTGGTCAGCATATTTAGAACATAATGATCTACCTGGAATATCACCATGTGTTCTTTGGGAAGCAGGAAATGAGCAGTAATGAGGGGCAAAATAATATCTTACTGCTCGCATAAGAAAAATAAAGAAAACACACTTGTGTTAGAATAAGAACAAAGTGAAGAATTTCTTAACAATATAAATCTACCAAAACTAAATGATGAACAGGTTGCAGCTCTGGATTCAGCTCTTTCAATGTCTTAATTCCAGGAAGCCTTAAAGCATCTCTCAAATAATAAAGCCCCAGGCCCAGATGGTTTTCCAGCCGAGTTTTATAAAGAATTTTGGTCTGAGCTAGCACCCACTCTTTCTCAGATTCAGAATGATCAAACACTATCTCCAAATATAAACTCTGCTAACATTAGCCTGCTTCTTAAACCAGGCAAAGACCCCACACTCCCATCTAGCTACAGGCCAATCTCTCTTATTAAAATGTGTTCAGAGGGCCTCAGTGTGTGAATGGTTCCAGTTCAGCTCCATAACAGCAGCGTCCCTGGTTTGATTCCTGTGTTTCAGTTCATATCTGCCTCTCTCACTGAGGGGGGTGTGTGTGCATGTATGTATGTGTGTGTATATATGTGTATACTTATGCACAAAGGAAATAGTCCCCCCACTGCCTCTGCACCAATAGTAAAGCTGGTGCTCAGAGGAAGAGGGCGGGGCTTTACTTGGTGTCAGTGAGAGAAATGAAAAAAAGCTCAAATGAGTGAGAAGGACGATGAAGGAAACATCTGTGCTGTGTCTGCTCTGTAAGTAGAATCTCTGTGTTTGTTTGAATTATTGACCTTTGACTGTCTGCTCTCCTGATAACTGATGATGGAGGAGAAGACATGAAAAACTAATCAGGCTGAATTCAAGTTCAAACACCATGAGGACCAACTGCAGGTCTGAACTGACTCTTTATCTTTGCTCAGGAGTCCAGGAAACACAGCAGGCAGTGAAAAGCTCAAATCATTCACTGATTACATGAATACAGCTGCACAGAGGACACATGACTTTACTGTGACACTGAACAGGAGAGACTGTTGTCCAAACTTTATTGAAACTTGTTGCTGCATCAAGTCTAAAATGAGCAGGTCTATCAGAGAGAGACGAGTTTGTGGGTCTGTCAGCTGTTTGTGTGGAGTTGTTCTTTGTGTTCACCTCAAACCAACCTGAGTGTCATTTCTCTTTAGTTCTGATCTCACTGCTGAGCTGCACAACAAACCAAGGTCAGTAACCTTCTTCTGTCACAGCTTCAACCTGATAAATGCTCACTAATATGACCTGTTTGGCTTCATGTTTCATTGTAACCCTCACAGCTCGTCTGACTGTGAGTCCCAGCAGCTCTCAGTTCTTTGAAGGAGACTTTGTGTCTCTGAGCTGTGAGGAGGACGACAGCTTTGCTGGATGGACTCTGAGGAGAAACACAAGCACAAATATCACTCAGTGTGGAACAGGTGGG
The DNA here is from genome assembly GCA_013435755.1 of Amphilophus citrinellus. Classification (NCBI taxonomy): domain Eukaryota; kingdom Metazoa; phylum Chordata; class Actinopteri; order Cichliformes; family Cichlidae; genus Amphilophus; species Amphilophus citrinellus. The sequence goes on from CM024194.1 coordinate 4,564,013, forward strand.
TGGGGAAGATGGTCTGGTTCTTCCTGTAACAACAGCTACATCGTCAAAGGGGACAGTGGAGTTTACTGGTGTGAGTCCAGAGAGGGTGCCATCAGTAACATGGTTAAGCTCACAGTCTCTGGTAAGCTGAGTGTGTGGAGTTAGTGTTGATGAAGCTGTGTGTAAATGGATGAAATGCTGTAGTTTGTCTCTGTGTTGAGGTGGATCAGTGATCCTGCAGAGTCCTGTCCTCCCTGTGATGGAGGGAGATGACGTCACTCTGCTCTGTCAAACAAAGACCCCTCCCTCCAACCTCCCAGCTGCTTTCTATAAAGATGGTGTCTTCATTGGCAATGAGCCTACAGGTCACATGACCATCCAGCATGTTTCCAGGTCTGATGAAGGCCTCTACAAGTGTGACATCAGCGGTCATGGAGAGTCTCCATCCAGCTGGATCACTGTCACAGGTGACACACTCACCTGTCTGTGTTTCTGCAGGTTTCAACATTCACAATGTGACCATAACTTAATGACTGTGTTTGCTTTATTTTAGAGAGACACACCACCACACCTCCACCTACATCCACACCTCCACCTACATCCACACCTCCTGCTGGTTCCATCTCCATCACTCGTGCATCACTCTCTCCTCCTCTTCTCTCTGTGATCTCCTCTGTTGGATCAGTCTGTGTTGTGGTTCTACTGGTGTTACTGGTTCTGCTGGTGAGACGATGTGTTCACAGGAAACCTGAAGGTGAGACTCAGACTTCTGGATTTGTCAGACTGAATAATTTACAAATTTATTGTAAATCATTAAATATTTTTATATTTACATTTTTTGTCAGTAAAAGTAACAAATATTATTACACATCAAAAAATATAAATTATTTCCAAAAATTATTAGATTTTTTTATTTACATTCTCTACAGTAGATTAAATTTCTCTTAAATTTGGATTTCAGCAGCACAAGAAAAACCATCTGAAGATGATGTCACAGATGACATCACATACAGTGACATCAAAATATCACATCATCAACAGCAGCCAATCAGACGGAGCAGAGGTAATTGGATTAACATAATAAAATGGATGGATGTTACTGGGGTTAGGTTAATTGGCCACTCTAAATTGCCCACAGGTGTGAATGGTTGTCTGTCTCTCTGTGTTGGCCCTGCGACAGGCTGGTGACCTGTACAGGTGTACCCTGCCTCTCACCCTATGACAGCTCAAATACTCTCTCTACAATTTGGGAGAATGTAGAGGTGAGTTTGAGGACTTCTTTGCCAGCAATGTGTCATCAGACCAGGAGAGGTCCTCAGAGGTGTGCTCACCCTTCCCACAGCAACCCCTTTAATGGTCAGTGTGGGATGTTGTCTATTACAGTCTCTTTGGTTTTCTCCACATTCAGGAAGACACTGTTGTTTTTGCACCACTGGGCCACATGGCTCACCTCTTTCCTGGCTTCATCATTGTTGAGTGATGAGACCCTCCACATGCCATCCACAACCTTGATGATAGTGTTGGTGCACAGTTGTGGGTCAGCAGGGTGAAGAGCAGTGAGCTGAGCACACACCCTTGTGGGGCTCCAGTGCTCAGTGTGATGGTCTTGGAGGTGTTAGTACTGAACCGCACATTCTGTGGCCTTCCTGTCAGAGTCCTGTACCCAGTTACAGAGAGAGGCTTTGAGTCCCAAGGGTCTGAGTATGTAGATACTTCTTTAAGATGCTTGCTGAGTGAGCGTTCCTCTCCAGCCTGTCAGCAGACCCCAGTGTGTTGTTCATGGAATTGTGAGTTTACATACTCTGTGCTTTGTTAGTGTTTGTGTGTAAGTTGGCTGTGACACTTTACCAGCATCTTGTTCAAGGTGTTGAGTTGATGCATTTGGTGGGCCCCCGCTGTAACACAGACATATGCGTCATGTGACTGTGGCAAGCCATGAGGGTTAGCTTTTGCCTATTTTCTGCTAGTACCTACTCAACTTGACTCTACTCTACTCTACTAAGGTTCAGTTGTTTTCCATTACAATTGGGTACAACCTCAGCAAGGTGGCCCCAATAGTCCTGTGACATCATTTGTATGTGGTCTAGCTTCCTGTGGATTCTGTCATCAGCCACCAATCACAAAAACGTCTGCACCTCATCACTAGACCACAATATTGGTCAGTGTATTCCCTCGTTGCTGGTTTTCAAAAGGCTCTGACATACTGACATGATACCATCACACAGTTGCAAAGCTCTTGTTCCACCAAGTCCCAGCGATGCTGTGTTGGATTGAGATGTGGTGACTGTGGAGGCCATCTAGGTACAATGAACTCACTGTCATGTTCAAAAAACAGATTGAGATGACTTGAGTTTTGTGACATGGAAGGTTACCCTTCTGGAAAGAGCCATCAGAAGATGGCTACACTGTTGCTACTTTTCAACCACCGAGGAGCCGGTGCTCGTGCAAGTGCTGGTGCTGGTTTCAGTGAACCGATGAAATGCTTAAGAATGGGCCCACGTTTCCACCACGTTTCTGTGAACTGCTCCTTTACGTATGAGTGTGGGCAGGTCCTCGTCTGGACACGGAAGCTGAAGCGCACAAACGTGGGAGAACACGCTCTCCTTTCTGTGCTGCAAATACGTTTTAAATAGAATAGAATAGAATAGAATAGAATAGAATGCCTTTATTGTCATTATACAGGATGTACAATGAGATTGGAGGGCCACTCCTGTTCAGTGCCATACAACAGAAAATCAAACTCTCTAAAATAAAAATAAAAATATTATAATCAAGAAATATACAGAAATAAACAATGTATAAAATATACAAAAAATAGAATGTATAGAAATATATACATACATTGGTGCATCTGTACATTGTAAGAAAAGTAAATAAGTGTATACATATAATAATGAGGATGATGAATATTGCACGTGGTGAATGAATATTGCACTAGTGAATGAATACTGGATATTACACAATATAGTAGTGATAGATATTGTTCAGTATGAATAATCTAATATTGCACAGAGATGTGGGTGTTGCACAGTTACGGTGGGTGAGTGTGAGAGTTCAGGGTGGTGATTGCTCTGGCAAAGAAACTGTTCTGGAGTCTGTTTGTTCTGGCTTTGATGCTCCTGTAGCTCCTGCCAGAGGGCAGCAGGTCAAACAGGTCAAAGCCAGGGTGGGAGTTGTCCTTGATGATGTTCCTGACTCTGCTGATGCAGCGGGAGGTGTAGATGTCCATCAGGGAGGGGAGAGGGCAGCCAACGATTCTTTGTGCTGTCTTGACTACCCTCTGAAGCCTGACCCTGTCTGCCTCAGTGCAGCTGCCGTACCATACTGTGATACAGTACGTCAGCAGGCTCTCAATGGATGAGCGGTAGAAGGTCAGCAGCAGGTTTGAGTCCAAGTTGTTCTTCCTGAGGACCCTCAGGAAGTGAAGTCGCTGCTGAGCCTTCTTGATAACAGCTGTGATGTTATCTGACCAAGAGAGATCAGCAGAGATGAGGACACCAAGAAACCTGAAGGTGTGGACCCTCTCCACAGGCTCGCCGTTGATGTAGAGGGGAGCTGGGTCAGTCCTGTGCTTCCTGAAGTCGATGATGATTTCTTTGGTTTTCATGGTGTTCAGTGCAGGTTGTTCTCTGAACACCAGGCTGTCAACTTCAGGACCTCCTCTCTGTAAGCTGCCTCATCTCTCTTTGAGATGAGTCCGACCACTGTGGTGTCGTCAGCAAATTTGACGATGAGGTTGTTATTGTGGGCCGGACTGCAGTCATGGGTGTAGAGGCAGTACAGGAGGGGGGTCAGCACACAGCCCTGTGGGGAGCCAGTGCTCAGTGTGCGGGTGGAGGAGAGATGGGGGCCAAGTCTCACAGTCTGGGGCCGGTTTGTTAAGAAGTCCTTGATCCAGGAACATGTGAGAGGGGGGAGGCCCAGGGTGTGCAGTTTGGTGGTGAGAATGTCCAGGATGATTGTGTTGAACGCTGAGCTGTAATCCACAAAGAGCATGCGAGCTTAGCTCTGCTGCTGCTCCAAGTGGCTCAACACAGAGTGGAGAGCTACAGCGATGGCGTCCTCTGTGGATCTGTTTGCACGATATGCAAACTGATGGGTGTCGAAAGTGGGGGGCAGATGGTCTTTGATGTGCTGGAGAACCAGCCTCTCAAAGCACTTTATGATTACCGGTGTGAGGGCCACAGGGCGGTAATCATTTAGGCTGGTGATGGAAGACCTTTTGGGCACGGGGATGATTGTGGCTGTTTTTAGGCAGGGGGGGGATGACTGCTTGGGCCAGGGAGAGGTTGAAAATCCTGGTGAGAATCAGGGTGAGCTGGTGGGCACACACTCTGATCACCTTGCCAGGTACTCCGTCTGGTCCGGCAGCCTTCCTGGGGTTCACTGCCAGGAGCACGCGCCGTACCTCATGCTCCTGGACAGTGAGTGGGGTGCAGCCTGGTGGGGGGGGCAGGACTGGAGCAGATGGGTGGTCCTGAGGTGTCTCAAAGCGAGCAAAGAAACAGTTAAGTTCCTCTGCTAGTGACACACTCAGGTCCAAACCAAACTACTGCAGCATCTGTGTGCAGCACAGAGGGAAACACAGACAGAGATTAGAGCAAGACGACAAGTACGCACTTTGTGTCCTTTTATCTGTGATATGAACTGATACAAAGCAGCAAGTTCAGCCTTAGAGCCCAACCTAATTCACAGCCGTGAAAATTGCTTTTCTCCTGTAATACACATGTAATATGGTAGAAAACTTGATGTTGAGACGGCAGAGTCACGCCCTTCTGCTGCTTTCATCACGCGTTCTTGGTTCGAGACCAGCTAGTTTGCCGGAGTTGAACCCGTTTTTCGGCCGAGCACCGAGTGTTTCGGCGGTGGAAAACCCGCTGAATGGTTCAAATACTGGCACCAGCACCAGAACCCCGTCGGTGGAAAAGCGGCCTGTGATGATAAGAATTAGGGCAGAGCTGGTGGTGGTGAAGATAAAGATGGAGGCTTGGCTGGAGCACTGAGTGATTTGGAGATGGGGAGGAGGTGGGTTGCAGGAATAAGTCTGCAAGGAAGAACGGCAGGTACGCAGGGAGATTTAAAGTGTACAAAGTGGAGACTGATTGGCCTGAAGAATGTGGGCAGAAAGATGATTGGACCAGAGCAATGATGTCAGCTTTGAGTTTGACATAAAGCAAAAGCAGAAGTGATGAGAAGAATAAACTAGCAGCCAAATATGCAGGAAAGCAGGCAGAGGAGTGAAAACAGATCTTCCTTATTGACCTTATGCATACACTTCATTTGACTTACTGTTGCCTGCCTATCAGCTCTAAGCAGCCTGGCCATTCCCCCTTGACCTCTGAAATCAACAAAACCTTTTCTGCCACAGAAATGCTGCTCACTGGATATTTTCTCTTTTTCAGACTGTTCTCTGTAAACTCTGGAGATGGATGTGTGTGAGAATCTAAGAAGATCAGCAGTTTCTGAAATACTCAGAGCAGCTGATGTGGCATCAACATCCATGCCAAATACAGAGTCACTTTAAATCACCTTTCTTCCCCATTCTGATGCTTCGCTTGAACGTCAGCAGGTCATCCTGACCATTTCTACATGCACTAAGTTGCTGCCATGTGATTGGCTAACAAAGTGGATGTTCATTATATATCAGAAACCTCACAGAAATTTATCAACAGGACAGGTGATCTATGTTTTCTCAAACAGGAATTATTTCATTTGCTGACCAGTTTTTGTTTGTTTTCATCATGATGATGAAGGAACGTGTTCACCAGTTCAATCGTGACGTGTTTTAGGGGGAATAAGATATCCCAGCATGTAAGCTGTGCTCTGAGTTTGGCATATCTGAGCTAGAAATGCCAGTCTATCATTATGAGACATGAAGTCAAACTGAACAAACATGCTTTAATGCAATGAATCATCACAGCAGCAGCTTCCTCTTGTTGATTCTAGTTAACTACAGGCTGAAGCAGGTGAGACTTCTTTCAGTTTTTCTGGTTAAGCATTTTGTTAGTGAGACCGTGTTTGCTTTGTGCTCTGTGGTGAAACGTGTCAGCTGAACATAGCAGCTCTGTGGCCGTCCATCCTTCCTCCTCACACAAATGCAGCCTAATTCTTTGTTGTTTCTTAGCAGAGGTGTTAAGAAGTAGAAAAAACTGTGAAAACCTGCTGCTGTTCACAGAAGTCACTTAATCTCTCCATAAACAAAAGTAAAAACATTTTTGCCACATTTTCAGTGCAATGCTGTTATAATTGTGGAGTTGTTGTGCCTGCAATGACTGAAATCGATTTCATTCAACAGAAAGAGATCCAGCTGTGATCTACTCAATTGTGAGAACTGAAGACGTCAGTTATGGACAAAACCTCATTAGACCTCATCAGAGGTACAGCTGCTCTTTAACTTTAACCAGAGCCATGCTAGCTGCTTCTGGTCTTTATGCTAGGCTAAGCTAAGCTAACCACATACTGAGTCAAACCCAGGACACCAAACCTCTAGTATATCAGAATGAAAAACTCTTTCTCCTGTGTGGCGGGGCAGTCAAATTAATGATGTTCACTGTGACAATAACACCTTGGGGAATTTCACCCCAGGAAATTCTTTAACACTGGAACAACTGAGTCATTTCGGCCCTTTGGGATTTTAAAAATCATGTAACTGTTAAAATAAAATCCCTTCATTTCACATTTCATGACTTTTCCTAAAATGAGCTTATTCATCAAACAGTGAATTTTAAGGTGTTTGGGATCAAAAGAAAAATATGACCACTTAATTATAGCCAAGGATTTAATTTTGATGCCATGAAATGAATGTTAAACAGTTACAGCAGCATGCTGGGTTACCTATTAACTCTTATTATGCACATTTTGATTTGAAGGCTGCTATAGAATGGACCAAAGCTGATTGATCAATAAACATATAGGTGACTATGGTTAGATAAAACATGAATAATTACTGCAGGACTGAATAGGTCACCGATGGGATGTTGAGGTGGGGCAGAGCGGGTCAGAGGGGCAAGTATGTGATTGTTAGTAGTAAACAATTCAGAATGTAATACATCACATGTAGCCATGCTTTTTAGTGTGAATGCACTTCTGCACTCACTATAGCGAGCCTAAGTAGGGGAGTAGATTGATTGGGACTGTCATGTTCCTGGGTTTTGGACCCTGGGTTTTGAGTTTATGAACTTATGAATTCTTGGTTATTAAATATTCTCTTTTTGGCACTTCCAGTTATGGTTACTCACATCCTCTTTTACTTTGGTAGTCATTTATACCTTGTATTTTGTATTTAGAATTACTTCTGTTCTCTTGTTTTGATTGATTGTAGCACGTCTAGTTGACTCGATGACTAATCGGTGCTATTGCCGCTAATCGGTACCAAAGAAGAGCAGAGGCACAACTGTTCTTTAGCTTCACCTTTTTACAGAGTCACCACATCCTGACTCATGACATTAAACGTCTCGTGTCTCAGAGAGAAAACTGTCACGTTTGAACTGTGTGTGTTTGTGTTCAGACTTTAAACCAGAGCCAGACGTCGTCTACTCTTCACTGAAGTAGTCCACCAGTCCAACCACTGACGTCCAGCTGCTGCTCTCTGACTGCTCCCCCAGCACCTCAGAAACATCTACATGTTACAAAGATTTTTAGATGTCCTTTTCTTCATCTCTAATGTTTTTGCTGGAGTTTTAAGTCTACTTCACTGTAATTTAGATTCTATTCATGCTTGTTGGACGCTGCTCTTGTTGCAGTAGTTTCTCTGCAGGATTAAAAAGCTTTTGCTCTCACTTGTGGTTTTGTGAGTTTTACTGAGGTGTCTGATGGGAAATTTTACAAACTCGAGCTTGGGTGTAGCTAACCGACATACACACCTCTCTTCAGTGCAGAGAGCAAAGAAGGTATATCAAACCACAACCGCAGGCTAAAAAAAGCAGAGGCATCATTCAGTGGCTTCAAACTGCACTCAAAGGCTCCAGTACAGGACACGTGTGTTTGCGACTGAGGAGTTTTTATGTCTGAAAGTCGTGGTCAAGCAGGAATGTTTTTTATGAATACAAAATCAAAATTCGGGCTTTTTGATGATGCAATTTGAAGAGCTTAACTTGGACTTTAACTGATATTAAGATTTGTCAGAATATCTGACAGAGAGTAAAGCTGGCTCTGTCAGCATCATTGCTCCTCCCCCTTGGAAACATTCAAAGCACCGCACTCAGTAGTTTAAAATGAGAATAGACAGCTGAGGTGTTTCAGTGTCTAATAAACTGTAAACTGATGAACATGTGACTCAGACCGGACTTCTTTCAGGACCATATCTCCTGAAACAACTCAGAGCTCCTCATTTTAAACACTCAGTGAAGCTTGAAATGGACAAGAATCACGTTTAAAGTCTGCTGCCATCTACTGGTGAAACTGGGTGTTACAGTTTAAACTGTTGTCATTTGGAGGTTTAACAGGAGCAGGCTGAGTATTCTAGACTCCCTTTTACTCCAGCTGTGTTTTCTAGTTCCTCCTAGGACAGCCATTCCCAAAGTCAGGAGCACTGGGGGGGGCACCCAATCTTAACTCTTCCCTCTAATCAAAATACAAAACAGGAATGTATTTCCTTCAAAATGCTACCCAGACAAAAGTAAAATGATATTGCTAATATGCTAAAACTATGACACAAACTTCAAGGATTCTTTATTGTCATTTGCATCTCACTTGCATATTATTTATATATATATATATATATATATATATATATATATATATATATGGAGCAGCTGGAATGGCATAGTGGTAACATTATGGTCTTTGCAGGAGGTTGAGGGTTCGAATCCCAACCATTGCATACTCCAGTAAGGGTCCCCAGGCTAGACCCCCATGCTAACCAAACCTACCTCGAAATATGAGCGAGAGATACATGACTGAAGCCATACCGGCTCGGACGTCGCCCAGATTAACAAGGTCTGCGTCAGGTGTTGAGGAACCAGGGCATTCTGACGATAAGTGGGCTACTGGAACCAGAAGGTTACGGCATAAGTGGACACGAGATAAGAACCGGGAATCGTTGGAATGCTACTATACATGCAATCCCAGCAAGAGGGGTTACATGAAGAGGATGTGGGACCTATGGATTCTTTAAAACCCAACTCAGTGTTCCAACATATGAAGGAACAGCTGCTATCGCAGCTAGAGATTGATGAGGTACAACACAAATGCTACGGCAAGCGGGAGCCAGGATGACAGGTCAGGGGGGAGATTTCATCATCCCCACACTGGTAGGTACTGCAAGTGGGCTAATGGCTAAGAAGGAGAACCGGACCCCTCAACGCCGACTACCAAGACTATGTGAAGTACTCTCTGAAGATCTACTAGAACAGGAATCCTCATATCCAGGCCTCGAGAGCCGGTGTCCTGCAGGTTTTAGATGTGTCTCTGCTTCAACACACCTGAGTCAATTGAGGAGGTAATTCAGCCATTTGATTCAGGTGTGTTGAATCAGGGACACATCTAAAACCTGCAGGACACCGGCTCTCGAGGCCTGGATGTGAGGATCCCTGTTCTAGTAGATCTTCAGAGAGTACTCTTTCCCCTTGGAAACATTCAAAGCAGTAGTTTAAAATGAGAATATACAGCTGAGGTCTATTTCAGTGTCTAATAAACCGCAAACTGGTAAACATGTGACTCAGACTTCCGGACTTCCTGGTCTGAGTCACAGCTGATTCAGGACCATATCTCCTGAACCAACTCAGAGCTCCTCGTGTTAAACACTCAGTGAAGGTTGATGTATACCACGGCAGAAGTGATCCTTGAGATGTTAGGCTATAAGATGAACAACAATAAGGAGCAGTACCCTTCATGGAAACAACGACTAGACAAGGCTAAGATCAAAGCGGGGATGAAGTACAACAGGCTGTCCATACCTGAGGCCTTAGAGACTGCCAAGCAAAGACTCACAGCCATACAACTGACAGAGCAAACCACAGAAACCTCCATGAACAGGCCCCAGTAACCATCACAGTGGCAGACATCCATATGAAGAGCTGGACCCCACGGAGCACCTGGCAGGCTAAGACACACCCAGAATCGGTGACTGAAGGCATTCAGACTGGAGAAGTGTAATTGGATGGTAAATAAGAGAGGAAAAGTAGTCAGAACTGAGGGGATTACACTACCAGAAGGCAACATTGAAGACATTGAGGACAGCTACAATTATGTTTATTGCATGTTTAATGCCCTAACTGTAACTCCTCCTTCCTCAGAAGACAAACAGAGCGAGCTGCTCAAAACAAACTGACCTGTTTTACACTTTATCTAAAAAGTTCACTCTAAGCTCGTTAGGTTTAAACTCGTGTTCGTTCTTGGAGAATATCAGCGTATTGTGGACGTTCCTAACGATCTCAGTGTTGGATCAGCACAACTGGATAAAATTAGTTTTTGCTGGACTTTGCTGTCTGTGTGCCTCCTGTTTGTCTCTACAGGACAGATTTAACTGTTTTAAATTCAACAAGATTTCAGTCAGAGACTGAAACATCCTCGCTGCAGGAAGGAGCGCTTTCGCAGCCCATTCATCCCAACAGCTGTTAGACTGTACAGCACATCATGATGTCATGAGTCACTTGGACACTTTACCTCCTCTGCCATCACCTTATCATTACAGTCCAGATACATTTTATTTATTACATTCACTTATTATTACACTCACTTATTTATTACACTAAGGTACACAGCATACCGTGTATGCTGTGTACCTTACCGGCTACAAATTTATATAATGTTTTTGATATCTGTATATAGTGTTCTGATGTGTGTGTACATGTGTGTATATGTATATGTGTGTATTGTATTGACATTGATATATATTTTATCCATATAGTGCTTATGTATATGTGTATAGTTTTTCTAGTCTATTCTGTTACTTCTAGGCTGGACTATTGTAATTCATTATTATCAGGCTGTCCTAAAAGCTCCCTGAAAAGCCTTCAGCTGATCCAAAATGCTGCAGCTAGAGTACTGACAGGGACTAGAAAGAGAGAGCAGATTTCTCCCATATTGGCTTCTCTTCATTGGCTCCCTGTTAAATCTAGAATAGAATTTAAATTCCTTCTCCTCACATACAAGGTCTTGAATAATCAGGCCCCATCTTATCTCAAAGACCTCATAGTACCATATCACCCCAACAGAGCACTTCTCTCTCAGACTGCTGGCTTACTTGTGGTTCCTAGGATACTTAAGAGTAGAATGGGAGGCACCTTATTTACTTTGTTTATACTCCACTCTGCATTTAATCATTAATTGTTATTAATCTCTGTCTCTCTTCCACAGCATGTCTTTTCTCTCCCCTCAGCCCAACCGGTCGCGGCAGATGACCCCCCCCCCCTCCCCTCCCTGAGCCTGGTTCTGCTGGAGGTTTCTTCCTGTTAAAGGGAGTTTTTCCTTCCCACTGTCACCAAGTGCTGCTCATAGGGGGTCGTTTTGATTGTTGGGTTTTCTCTGTATTATTGTAGGATCTTTACCCACAATACAAAGCGCCTTGAGGTGACTGTTTGTTGTGATTTGGCGCTATATAAATAAAATTGAATTGAATTGAATTATTTTAGTTCATTTGTTTTTACTCATCCTTTTTTCATTTTTCTCTGTACTGAGCTGCTGTAATGCGCAAATTTCCTCGTCGTGGGATCAATAAAGTTTTATCTTATCTTATCTTGAAGAAGTTTGTTCATACTGATTATGTGAATGTGTTTTTGCGTGGGCTACATGACCCCCCCCCCCCCCGGTCTCAGAGTTAAAGAACTGAGAAATCATTTAGATTTACTTTTAGTTCTTCATATTTTCCCTCTTGTAGTTACAGAAGCAGCAAAATAAAAATAAACTTCAGTATTTGTCCAACAGCCTGCAGTAGAATTCAATTAAAACTACAAAGTAAAGTGAGTTAGAGTCCTTTAGGAGTCAGTATCCATGCAGATGGCATGGTGCTGCTGAGTAACACTTCTCACAGGGAGACGGTCCTGGCTTCCAAACTCACACAGCTCCACGTGGAAATTCATTTAAATAAGTTATTTCACCTGATCCGGTTCAGCAGAGCTCAGTGGGCTCTCTGTTTGCTCCTCACTGTGCAGTGAGCAGTTGCACTTTGACCTTTAACCTCTCTGCTCTGTGTTGTTTCCTCTTTCAGAGCAGAAAGACCTCACAGCTGAGCCTGGACAGAACGTCACTCTGCCGTGTACGGTTCCAAACAGAACCTTCTCTGTGCACTGACAGAGAAGTTACCTGATTATGGAAAAGATCCTGGACTGCTGGGATGGAAAGTGCGTTGCTCCGTATGGGCAGCATGAATCGTTTAAGAACCGGGTGGATCTGCAGGACAGACACATGAAGGATGAAGACGCGTCGTTGGTTCTGAGCAATGTGACGATCACTGACAGTGGACCGTACCAGGCTTATGTTTTAATGACAGAACCAATCTCATGGGAGCTCGCTGCGGCATTGACCTGTTTCTACCTGCAGGTCAAAGAGGAGGAACCAGGGAAGATGGAGGGAAGGAGGATGGAGGATCTGTTGGACTGATCGTTGGTCTGTCAGTTCCTGCTGCACTTTTTGTTGTTGCTGGATTTGGGTTCTATAGAAAACACAGACAGTCTTTAAGTGATCAGAGATCAGCTGTTATAATCTAATAACAGACAGTGACTGAACCAAGTGGCAACAAAAACACCACAGCTGATCCTCAGGACCATTGATTGTAGATGCAGTTTGTTGGATTATAGACGACCAATAATCAGCCTAAAAGTGTTCACGATGCACTGATCAGCATCAGGGACTGCCTGCTCTGTTTGGATTGCTGCTCTGTTCTCCTTTTTTCACTCTCTCCCTCTCCTCAGTGGTGTGTGAAGCTGGAGTCCTGCCTTAGTATTTCCGGAGGCGGGGTTTCTGGGAACTGATTGCACACCTGGAGATGATGATCACACCTGTGGCTCATTAGCTCTTGTTTGCTGTAGCTTCTTAAGCAGAAGCAGGCCACTCAGTCAGACTAGTCACGTTAGTATATCAGTGCCTGTAGAATAGAATAGAATGCCTTTATTGTCATTATACAGGATGTACAATGAGATTGCGATCCAAGATGGCGGCGTGTACAGACGCAGTGGCTCATGGCTCTACCTTTCAGTGCTCTTTTTTGTACTTTTTCTATTTTCTCCAATCTCATGGTACATCCTGTATAATGACAATAAAGGCATTCTATTCTATTCTATTCTGTATTACTGCCCGCACTGTTGAATGTGACTGCTGTATCGCTCACCTCCTTCTTCTCTGCCTGCACAGATATTCCACCTCCTACCTGAGTGTGTGTTTTCCCCTGAGCGAGGCGAGAGAGGGGAGTGGCCTCAGAGAATCCTTCTTGGAAAGCTGAACCTCCACTGGATCTGAAAATTCCCCCGTCTATCCCCCAAAATCAGTATTGGACAATAAACTTGTGAACCTTTCATCAGAATCCTGTGTTTTGAGTCCCACCCGTTCACTGAACACTATCACAGATCAGCTGTATCTGAATGATGAGTCAGTTAAGACTCAGATGTTTCCTCTGATCTGTGAAGCTTTCTTTCTTTAAGCAGACCCTTCAGTCTGTTTGTTACTGCAGTCTAATCCTGTAAAGAGTTTCTGATGATTTATTCTTTAGTTTCTGTTGTGAGAATCTGAATTAAATCAATCTGCACAGACAGGTGAGGTTTTAATTTACCTTTGCAAAGGGGTCAAAGTGCAGCAGCAGTCTGCATGGCATTTTACAAAGGATAATAACCATTGAATCATTAATAGCAGGGGTGTCCAAAGTCTGGTCCACAGGCCAAACACGTCTTGAGCTCAGATTTTATATGACCTGTGCATTTTGTGTTATTTTTGGTCCACCAGCACAAATGATGAATACAACTCAGCATGCAATTTCTCTTTTTAACTCATGGAGGCAGTGTTGTGTAACAGATGTCTGCCAACTGCTTCAAAACCTCAAAAAGAATAAGATTGATTGACCAATGGGTGGGGGTCACAGGTGACACAGACGGCTCAGCAGGTGTAAGCTGCCAATTTGACTCTTAACGGCCGTGAGTCAAATAAAAACATCGCCAAAGCAAGCTATGATGCTATAAACATGGCAAACCTTTATTACAGTTTATTAAAGACTGTTACAAAAATAACAGAATGCTTTTGCCCCGAGGTGAAGGCAGAGTCAGCTAACGTTTGCCTGGCTCTGTGCTGAATTGATCCTCACATGTTAACAGCTGGCAGACAGGTCAACTACCTTTTTTTTCCCGTGAGCCTTCAAGGAAAAGATGCAGCACTGACCCAACTATTTGCACAGAAAAGCTGCAACTTTTCCAGACACACTTGTCACACACAGAGTCCTGCACCACACGCTTCCAGCTCGGCGGGAGGTCATCGTTGGCAGTACCGGCCTGCAAACAAAAAGTATGCAGCAGTCATCGCATCACTCGCTGCTGAGTTCAATGACTGTTTTGGGGATTTTTCCTGAACAGGAAATGTTGCTGTTTGACTGTAATGATGCTCCACCTGCACCTGCAGCCTCACCTGCAGCTGGAGCTGACTGAGCTTCAGTGTCAGTGAGTCTCACAGCCGACACCAGCACCTCACTCTCGTGTCGTGTTTATGCTCTGATGTGTTCCTCTAGAAAGTATTAAATAACAGAATATTTATATGCAGCTTTTATTGTTTAAAATAATGTTGTTGGAGTGTTGGCCCTCGGGCACTTTCACATTATTAAATCTGCCCCTCTTTGAAAAAAGTTTGGATGCCCCTGCTGTACAGGAACAGTTATACAATACCAAGACCCTACAATAATGCAGAGAAAACCCAACAGTCAAAACGACCCCCTATGAGCAGCACTTGGTGACAGTGGGAAGGAAAAACTCCTTTTAACAGGAAGAAACCTCCAGCAGAACCAGGCTCAGGGAGGGGGGGTCATCTGCTGAGGGGGGGCTGAGGGGAGAGAAAAAAAAGACATGCTGTGGAAGAGAGCCAGAGATTAATAATAACTGGGTCATTCTCTGAATTCGGTGCACTTTGGGTTCTCAGGTTACTGAAAAATAAACCTCAAAAAATAGTGTTTCTGAACATTGCAAGTATACTGAAGAACTATTTGAACCTCTGAGAAAAGATGTTTTCCCACCTTACAAAAATTATTAGTTATTTCTTTGTTGCTTAGGTTGTTTTAAATTCCACCCCGTAACGGGACAGATTCATTCTTGTATGAGTATGACTCTAAAACATAATCAAACTAATTCTTCCAGTTCCTTTGTCATCAACTGTCCCTTGTGTAAACTAACTTATTGTAAGTATATTTTATTTGATTCTAAATAATAATAATTTGGCTGTCAAGTAGAATATGGCAACTTCATGTACAAGCAGTCTTCATAAATCATGAAAATACACTTTAGCATAAACATTAGATCAGGCTTTTTTATGTTTTCTACTTGTCCTCTAAACTTTGCATACAGTTAAACAAACATTAGTCTAATATTTGTTATTACTATCAAAAAATGTATAACAACGTATCAAGTAATGGGGTTGAACACACTTTAATGGGGTTGAATAAATGACATTTAATCAAGATGAAATTGACTTTAATTCATTAAAGCAAACAAGAGGAAAGAAACATAACAGTAGATATATAATATTTAACATTGTTTTAAAATAACATCACATTTAGATTGAAGAGATCTGTCTTGTGAGAAGAAAAAAAATGAAGGACAGCAAAGACTGAATGCTGTATACAAAATCTGTTTCACTGTAATCAGTTTAACAGTGTAACGACATCACAACACAGTTACACTCTTAACTATCAATGTTAATATTAAAATAATTTTATATGTGCTTGAATCTGCCATCTGTGCTATCTGCAGTAAAAAAAAAAGTGCATTGTTGTCAGCTCTTAAAAATGGAAATTGAGCGTTAACTAAACTCTGAACTGAAAATCGGTACTTGGATAAATTTTGAAAGTTGTCAGTTTGATTTAAATTCTAAGCTAAATTGACAGAACTGTTCACACAGATTACAGAACAGTTTAGTTTTTGAAAACTGGACCAGGGGTTCACATTCTAGAGGGATTTGAATACAGCAAATTTGGGGGCAAAGTACATTTTAATGGTAAAACAATGAAAAAACTGATTTTATTCTGTGACTTTGAAATAAAATGTAGTACATCTTCAAATAGGCTTTCAGCACTTAATGTTGTCCTTTAACCTTCGAGGTCAGGCGGTCATGACTGTGAAAATTTAGTCATGTCTGAAACATAGCAAGTAGTATATCAAAATGAAGGGAATTTGACAAAGACTATGAATCTGCAAAGGAAAAAGGCTGATGGGGCCATATTAGCCAGCAATTACTTGTAAAACCTCCTCCTAGTACAAGTCAAAACTTGATTCCCATAATTATCAATAAGAACATGAAAATCCACCTTTCTCTCTGCATTTGATTTAGCCATCTGATAGCCACAATCTGAAAATAATAATCATGAAATAACATTTAGAGAAAAGGGGCTGCCTGACTTAAGAACAGTCCAACCCTCAACCCCTTAACAATGATTCAACCCCTTAACAATGATTCAACCCCTTAACAATGATTCAGCCCCGTAACAGTGGGGTTTGTTATGGGGTTGAATGTTACGGGGTTGAAGATTTTAGCTAAAAGTAGCCATAAGTCCACATTAGATAGGGTATGAAGCAGCATATGGCATGAGGAAAACAAGAAATTAATATATTTTTCCAGGACAACTCTTTGCTTTTTCCCAAAAAATAGTAAATATCATTTATGCATGTAACAGTGTTGAAAGGTTGAGCTTGACGATGTTAGTCTGTGGATAAAAACAATGAAATATAGGTAAGAAAGTATGCTAACACTTACCAGTCTTTACAGTGTGAGCGGGAAAAGACTTGAGTGATGTCACTTCCTGGGTGCTGAGGAAGTTGAGCTGAACCATTATTTTTAAAAAGGGGGGAAATGGTATGCTGTTACAGGGTTGAACAAAACTGGGGGACATGATTAAAAAGTACTATTTTATAAATAAATCATATATTTTTCTCATTTTTCTTTTTTTTAGATTAAAGAATACTGGCAAATTTTTATATTAGTAGAAATAATTTGTGGTTAGTGGCTATTTTTATTTTATATTCAGTGAAAGAATAATGTTGATCAGTGGGGACATGCTCATTTGGCTGACCACTATTTCTCGGCAATCCATAAAAATTTTTAAAACACAATTTAAAAAAAAATATTTGTATGTTATATTGTAAAGACACATGGATATTTCATTTTCTTGTTTTTAAAGAAATGTTGTTTACTTTACATGAAAATCTTTGAGGTAAACCCGGGAGACACAAAGTGCACCGAATTCAGAGAATGACCCAACTAATGATTAAATACAGAGTGGAGTATAAACAAAGTAAATAAAGTGAATGAGAAGAAACAGTGCATCATGGGAACCCCCCAGCAGACTATTCCTATAGCAGCATAACTAAGGGATGGTTCAGGGTCACCTGATCCAGCCCTAACTATAAGCTTGATCATAAAGGAAAGTTTTAAGCCTAATCTTAAAAATAGAGAGGGTGTCTGTCTCCTGAATCCAAGCTGGGAGCTGGTTCCACAGCTCTTCATATGTGAGACTCTTTCTTAAATTTCTGCCTGAGCTTTCAGTACTGTACTGGGCATCGCTTCACCACCAGAGACGTTTCCAAGACATCAGATTGATTTATTGAGCTTTAATTATAGTTGCAACAAGGCCAAATAGCATTAAAGAGAAGGACAACAGTCTGCATGTATCTGATGGAGAGGGACTGAGTATTAAAATGTTACAGGTAGAAATGACCATATGAGAGAGAGAGGATGTTTATAAGGTGGAAGATCCTAAAAGCCTTTTATAGACTCATCTAAACATGTTAGGGTTTAATCCCGGGATCCAGGATTCCCGGGAAATGCGATCAGAACCATTTCCCGTTTCCCGGGAAACGTTAGACGGGAAACCGGGAAAAAAGTCGCGCGAAAGAAAAGAAAGCTTCAGAATGTTAAATTTAAGGAAACTGTTACAAAGATACTTCTAAGGCTTTGGGACTCCAGCCAATCACCGTGAGAGCCACAAACTGAGAAAACTTGAAATGGTGGTGAACCTTTATCATTAGCCTCTCAAACGTACTCAAAGAGAGCATCAACCACTCAGCCAGTAGGTCACAAAAGAACCCAGAACACCATCTAAAGAGTTCATTACTACATGATCGGAAAAAGATTGGGCAAAAATGGCATGAGAACGCTCTGAAGAGGAAAACACTGCTGACCAAAATAATACAAAGGCTCATCTCACATCTGCCAAAAACACCTTGATGATCCCCAATATTCTGTGGACTGATGAGTCAAACGTTTAACTTTTTTGAAAGGTTTATGTCCCGTCACATCCACATAAAACTACCACAGCATTTCATAAAAAGATCACACCAGCAGTCAAACATGGTGGTAGTGCAGTGGTCTGGGGATGATTTGCTGCTTCAGGACCTAAATATTTGCTTTAATTGATGGAACTGGTTTTGGAAGATTTTGGAGTGGTCTAGTCAAAGTCTGGACTTTAATCAGATTAAAATACTTTTGCATGAACTTAAACAGGCTGTTCATGCTCGAAAACCCTCCAAGACTGAATTAAAACAATTCTGCAAAGAAGAGTGGTCCAAAATTCCTCCACAGTGATGTGAAAGACTACCACAATCTGGTATTAGATTTAGGGGGTATTTTTCACACAGGGTCAGGTAGATTTGGATAACTTTTTTTTTTCCGTAATAAATGAAATCATCATTTAAAAACTGGATTTTGGATCTACTCTGGTTGACTTTGTCTGATAGTAAACTTTGTGTGATGATGTAAAACATGTAAGTGTGACAAATATGCAAAAAGTAAGAAATCAGGAGGGGGGCAAACACTTTTAACAGCACTGTGTAGCTATGACTCATTGTTCTTCACAGTATAAAGATGTGTGTATCATTTATTTATAAGAAAGCTGAGCCTTCATCATTTGTGTGCTCTGAGGATGAAGATTTTTGTGTGTATGCCTTGTTTTACATGACTGTTGTGAATTGGTGTTATATAAACTTGAATTGTCAATGCAGATCAAAGTTTCTGGTTACGATCACGGGTGATGCTCTTCGATGACATCATCCTCCACGTCCAGTCCCTTGACCTTGGTAGGTCGGGTCATTGCTTCAGAGATGGTCTGGTCACTTCCTGCAGTCAGAGCAGTTCACAAAGGAAATATAGGTGTATTTTATGAGATGTTAAGAAAGTTTGGCTACAGTCAGACTTTCATCATCAGGTCATTGATTGTTGATTGTTTGATGAGGGAATGGCTCAGAGTGTTACCTGTGGCTCTTTGTTGATATAAAGAAACCATGAGGAGGGTGGAGATGAAGAAAGGGCAGAAGACCACCAGATAACGCATCAGTGTAAAGTCAAAATGACGAGCGGTTCTTTGAGTTCCTGAAGTGGGTGGAGTTGTTGTTGCAGGTCTATCTGCAGAGAAAATCCCACCTGTTCAGGTAAATTTGTAGGTGAAATGAATTTGAAAAATCAGAGTGAAGCTCCTCACCTGTGACAGTGATCCAGCTGGATGGAGACGCTCCATGACTGCTGATGTCACACTTGTAGAGGCCTTCATCAGACCTGGAAACATGCTGGATGGTCACGTGACCTGTAGGCTCATTGCCAATGAAGACACCATTTTTGAAGAAAGCAGCTGGGAGGTTGGAGGGAGTGGTCTTTGTTTGACAGAGCAGAGTGACGTCATCTCCCTCCATCACAGGGAGGACAGGACTCTGCAGGATCACTGATCCACCTCAACACAGAGACAAACTACAGCATTTCATCCATTTACACACAGCTTCATCAACACTAACTCCACACAGGCTGCTTTTCCACCGACGGGGTGCCGGTGCTGCTGCCAGTATTTGAACCGTTCATTGGTTTTTCCACTGTGAACGCACTCTGTGCTCAGTCGAAAAATGGGTTCAACTCAGGCCCGCAAACTAGCTGGTATGAAACCAAGAACATGTGACGAAAGCGGCAGAAGGGCGTGACTCTGCCGTCTCAACATCAAGTTTTCTACCATATTACATGTGTATGACATGAGAAAAGCGAAGCGATTTTCACGGCTGTGAATTAGGTTGGGCTCTAAGGCTGAACTTGCTGCTTTATATCAGTTCATATCACAGATAAAAGGACACAAAGTGCGTACTTGTCATCTTGCTCTAATCACTGTCTGTGTTTCCCTCTGTGCTGCACACAGATGCTGCAGTAGTTTGGTTTGGACCCTAAAACGTATTTGAAGCACAAGAAAGGAGAGCGTGTTCTCCCACGTTTGTGCGCTTCGGCTTCCGTGTCCAAACGAGGACCCACCCACACTCATACATAAAGGAGCAGTTCACAGAAACGCGGTGGGAACGCGGGCCCGTTATTAAGCGTTTCGACGGTTCATTGAAACCAGTACGAGCACCAGCTCCTCGGCGGTGGAAAAGTAGTAACACTCAGCTTACCAGTGACTGTGAGGTTAATCATGTTACTGATGGCACCCTCTCTGGACTCACACCAGTAAACTCCACTGTCCCATGTATAGATGTAGCTGATGTTACAAGAAGAACCAGACCATTTTCCAAAGTTAGTTCCACACTGAGTCCTCTGTAGTTTGCTTGTGTTCCTCCTCAGAGTCCATCCAGCAGAGCTGTCGTCCTCCTCACAGCTCAGAGACACAAAGTCTCCTTCAAAGAACTGAGAGCTGCTGGGACTCACAGTCAGACGAGCTGTGAAGTAGGAGATAAGATATTTATTATGCGCTTAACCTGACATCCTCTAGGGGCACTCTTTGAGAAATGAATGCAAAGAATTTTCTAGTATACTCTATAAAAGCTCCTCCGTGAATCATCACCTTATCGTGGTGGAGGGGTTTGTATGTCCCAGTAATCCCAGGAGCTATGTTGTTGGGGGGGTTGTTCCCCTGTTAGGGTCTCCCATGGCAAATTGGTCCTGGTTGAGGGGCCAGACAAAGAGCAGTTCAGAAGGCCCCTATGGAAATGACAACTAGGGAACTGTTAACCCTGCCCTGGAAAGGCTTACCGGAGCCCCACCCTGGAACCAGGCCTGGCGAGGGAGCCTGAGTAAGAGCATCTGGTGGCCAAGCATTAGCTCGTGGTGCCTGGCTGGGTGCAACCTGAAGAGATGACATGGGCCCACCACCTACAGGAGGTGCCATAGGGGTCAGGCGGAGGCCTTATTGGACCGATCCCCGGCTATCGTGACTGGCTGTTGGGACATGGAATGTCACCTCTCTGATGCAGAAGGAGCCTGAGCTAGTGCATGGGGTTGAGAGATACCAACGAGATATAGTTGGGCTCACCTCAACACATGGCCTGGGCTCTGGAACCAGTCTCCTGGAGAGGGGCTGGACTCTGTTCAAGTCTGGAGTTGCCCTCAGTAAGAGGAGGCAAACTGCGGTGGGTATTCTTGTATCCCCGGCTGGCTGCCTGTATGTCGGAGTTTTCACCAGTAGTTGAGAAAGTTGTTTCCTTGCCCCTTTGGGCAGGGAAACAGGTCTTGAATGTTGTTTGTGCTTATGCACCAAATGACAGTTCAGAGTACCCACCCTTCTTGGAGTCACTGGGCAGGGTGCTTTAGGTTGCTCCATCTGATGACTCCATTGTCCTTCTAGGAGACTTCAACGCTCACATGGGCAATGACAGTGAGACCTAGAGGACTTTGATTGGGACAAACGGCCTGCCCAATCTGAACCCAAATGGTGTCTTGTTATTGGACTTCTGTTCAAACCACAGTTTGTCCATAATGAACACCATGTTCGAACATAAGGATGTCCATAAGTGCACGTGGCACTGGGACACCCTGGGTCACAGGTCGATGATCAATTCAGAAATCACATCATCAGATCTGTGGCCGTATGTTCTGGACACTCAAGTGAAGAGAGGAGCTGAGCTGTCAACTGATCACCACCTGGTGGTGAGTTGGATAAGGTGGTGGAGGAGGATGCTGGACAGACCTGGTGCACCTAAACATATCATGAGGGTGTGCCGGGAATGCCTGGCAGAAGCCCCAGTCCAGATCTTCAACTCCCACCTCTGGCAGAACTTTGACAGCATTCCAAGGCAGGCTGAGGACACTGACTCCGAATGGACCATGTTGCACAACTTCATTGTTGAGACTGCCACTCAGAGCTGTGACTGCAAGGTGGTTGGTGCCCATTGTGATGGTAATCCCCGAACCAGATGGTGGTCACCGGAGATGAAGGGAGCCATCAAGCTGAAGTAGGAGTCCTATTGGGCTTGGTTAGCCTGTGGGACTCTGGAGGAAGCTGATGGGTACTGGCCGGGGTTAAGCGAAATCTGGCTCGGGCGGTGACAGAAGTAAAAACTCAGGTGTGAGAGAAGTTTGGTGAGGCCATGGAAAAAGACTTTTAGACATCCTCGATGTGATTCTGGCAAACTGTCAGGCAACTCAGGAAGGGAAAGTGGTGCTCTACTCACACGGTCTATAGTGCAGGTCTAGTACTGCTTACTTTAACTGAGGGTATAGTCAGGTGGTGGAAGGAATACTTCAAGGACCTCCTAAATCCCACTGACACGCCTTCCGCAGTGGAAGCAAAGTCTGGGGATGAAGGGATGACTCGCCCATCACTGGGGGTGAGGTCACTGAGGCGGTTAAACAACTCCTTGCTGGTGAGACCTTGAGGGAAGCAGTGCTGCCAGTAGGCAGAGAACAGCAGCAGCAGAGCTTAGACCTCAGTCTCTATAATTTTACATTAAGGGACATTATTGTCAAGTTGTTCCATAATTTTTAGGGACAGTTTTTTGCAGAATGGTAAGCCTCTGTTGATCTTGAATGCTGAGAAACTCTGCGTTTCTTAAATATTGTTTTTATACCCAGTCATGCTACTGGCCTATTGCTTATTAGCCTAATGAGTAGTGAAATTTTCTCAGGCTGTTTCTTTTTAGTACCACTTACTTTCCCAGCCCTTTGTTGCCCCATCCCAACTTTTTTGAGAAATGTTGTTGGATTATTACTTATCATAAAATGTTAAAATGTCTCAGTTTAAACATGATGTGTTTTCTGTTTCTTTACATTTTACACAAAGCAATACGAGGGTGGGCTGAAAAGTTCAATGGCTGACCACGATGCAATGGTCAAACTTGACCAAATGCATTTTATTTTTCAACATACTCTCCTCTGCGGTCCACACAACACTTCCATCAGTGTTGCAGTGCTTGGATTCCCGTGGTGTAGAAACACTCATTCTGACACTCAAAAAAGTCCTCAACAGCAGAGATGACCTCATCATCGGTCTGATACTGCTTCCCAGCCAAGTGTTTTTTTCATGTTGGGAAACAGGAAATAGTCAGATGATGCCAAATCAGGAGAATATGGAAGGTGATCAACCAGCTCAAACCCACAGTCGAGTACAGCAGCCATTGCAACCATCGACTTGTGTACAGGAGCATTGTCCTGGTGAAAAAGGACCCCCTTCGCCAGTTTTCCAGGCCATTTTGACTTAATTGCCTTTTGGAGCTGCCTCCGCAAGTTGGCATAGTATTCTTCATTGATAACATGGGCTTTTTTGAATGTAGTCAATGAAGACAATGCCCTTTGCATCCCAGAAGACTGAGACCATCAGCTTCCCTGCCGATGACACCACCTTGGCCTTTGTTGGTGGAGGAGAAGGCGGATGTTCCCAACCCATGGACTAACGTTTGGTTTCTGGCTTAAAGTGGTAAACCCAACATTCATCTTGGGTGAGGAAAAGTGACAATTTTGGCTGCAACATGACCAGCCTGGCGTGCTGTTGATCAGGTGTCAAAAGTTGTGGCACCCACGGAGCGGGGAGAACACTAAATGTTTACTTGGGTGGTGGCTGTGGCAGGACGTCCGGACCTTGGGTCATCTTCAAGGCTCTCCCCACCCCTCTTGAAATCAGCTGCCCACTTTTGCACAGTTGATAAAGCTGGAGCATCATCCCCTAATGTAGCAACCATGTCAGCATGAATGTACTTGTGGCTAACCCCTTTTTCTGCAGATATTTAATAACACCACAGCGCCAAATTTGATCCATTTTCACAAAATGTCTCTAGTATTACATTTCTAAGTCCTCAATTCTGTAGTCAATGTGGGTTTATCTGGAAATAACTCCTTCTTAGTCAGCCTATGAACTTTTCAGCCCACCCCTGTAGAAGTTGTAAATTTAATTATATTTAATTATTGGCATTTCAGAGCACCAGTCATTTCAAGGTGCTTTATATTGTAAGCTAAAAACACCACAATATTACGGGGCACATCTGAAGGATCAAGCAATCCCTTATGAGCAACACTTGGGAACAATAGTAAGGAAGAACTCCCTTTTTAACAGGAAGAAACCTGCAACAGAATCAGGCTTGGGAAGGGGCAGCTGTCTGAGGCAGTGGAAGGAAATTACTGCAAGAATTGATTTATTCAATTAGAGTTTGTCATGAACGCTGAGTGGCAGGCAATATAGAACCCCGACGCAGGAGACTGGACGTCGAACTTGGAACAAACAGCTTTATCAGCTGAAACTCACAGGAGAAAATGGAAAACAAACTGGCTGGCAGCTAGCCAGAACTACATAATACAGACTTGGAAAGGAACGTGGACTTGGAACTGGAAACTAGGAACTTTAATCTTTAACACAGCACAAGCAGGAGAAACTAATGATGACTAGGAAGCAACAAAGAGCAGAGGGAAAATATGGCAATAAATACACAAGTCGTAATGAGTAAACACACCACACAAGGACCAAAGGCACACCAAAATAAAACAGGAAGTAACTAGACAGAGACCAGGATTGAAACAAATGAGCTTAATGCAAGTACAGAAGAAAAACAATAACACTGAAAAATAAAACACCTGCTCAAACACCAAATCAATAATAAACAAGGAATACAAACTAAGAACCAAACTAGATCATGATCTACTGATCTAGTGCACTTGCCCAACAATCACTTGACTTTGTTTCATACAGACGTTATTATAAAAATGGCAGCGTTACTGAGGACTGAGAACTTCTAATTTATTGCACAATGGGACAAGAATGAAAATAAAATAATCTAAAGAGAACTTTTATTGTTTTCTTTTTTTTAAAACCGGAACAGGAAGTGGCATCTTTGAGTTGAATCACATTTGGACTAACAGCAGAGTGCTACCTGATGCTCTGCTATATATATTGTGAAATATATTATGAAATGTTGACAATTTTGCAGACAGCCCTTTTTTTTATTCCAAAATGTGTACATTTTAACCTGTGACAGAAGAAGGTTACTGACCTTGGTTTGTTGTGCAGCTCAGCAGTGAGATCAAAACTAAAGAGAAATGACACTCAGGTGACAGTTTTCACACTTCAGATGCACAGCACGCACCTTGCAGGCCTGCAGAACATCCGCTCACGTTTGTAGGGTTATAAGCAACACTTCATGTGACTCATCTGTAATCCAGATCATCACTCCTGCTCATGTTTACAGTAAAAGGGTTTAAAGCACTTAACATTCATGGTCAGGGTTAGGGTTTCACCCACATTTTAATAAATTTTCGTAAGTTATGTATATATGCATGTATGCATGTATGTATGTATGTATGTATGCATGTATGCATATGTGCATGTATGCACTTCAGATGCACAGCATGCACTTTGCATTTTGCTCTGGCATACATGCATACATGCATACATACATACATTCATACATGTATGTATGAATGTAATTATTCTCTCTAGGTTTTCCATTCTTATGATAGCACAGATTTTTTTAAAGGATCTTTTTTTAAAGCTCATCTACAATAATCTGTTCATAGTTTGGAGAGCAGAATCAGAATATCACCAAGTAGCATTCTCAGAAATATTCTTACGACTGAAATCTGCAGACCAGCTCCACACACTGAAATATGAATATAACTTGCAAACTAAAGAAGGCAATGGAACTGGAGTCGTACTTACAGAGCAGTGGCAGCAGAGTTGTCTCTGGCATTGTTTTTCTCAGTAATGATTTTCACACTCTGCTCAGCTTAGCATAACACCCCTCCTTCCTGACTCTGTGACAGCTCCCATTTCCTTACCTGTTACTTGGTTGTAGCAAACTAAAATAATAATAATTAAAATATAAAAACATTGTAAAGATGAAAAAACAGAGTGTAAGTAAAAACCTAACCATGATTCATTTTGAAAACCCCTATGATGGCAAAAAAAATTTAAGCCACAAGTGGCGATGATCAGGCCTTCACACCCAACACGCTCGAGCTGTGCCACCCTCAGAGGTTTCTTGATCGTTATGGTGTACAGAATGTCTGTAACCAATTTCATTCATTTCTGGGAAACTACATCTATTGCTCTCTATATATACCCAATGCAATATCTGGAGGGTGGTAACGGCTCCAGCGTGCAAAATGGGGCATGGGTCTGACTGACTTTTCTGATTGTGATAGTGTGCAGAATGTCTGTAACCAATTTTATATATTTCCGTGAAACTAAATCTTTTGCTCTCCATACAAACCCAATGCAGTATTCGGGGTGTGGTCACGGCCATGGTGTGCAAAATGGTGCATGGGTCTAATAGACTCTTTTGATCAGGTTGATGTCAAGAATGTCTGTAATTAATTTCA
>CM024194.1:4591158-4650025 GCA_013435755.1 Amphilophus citrinellus
CATCAGCTGCATTCAGCTTTTATACAGTTCATAAAATGCATTAAACTAATCTGCTCCAACTCCACAGACCAGCCTGAAGAGGTTTTTGAAGCCTCAGGTGTTTAAAGGACATGCAGAGTCTATCATGGCCTGAGCGCACAGGTGTGAGAGGGTCCATAAGAAAAGTCCTGAAATGTTGAACTGTCCCTTTAAACCCAGCCTGAGACGACTCTGATGATATCGGTGTGTGTGGTGTGTGTGTGTGTGTGTGTGTGTGTGTGTGTGTGTGTGTGTGTGTGTGTGTGTGTGTGTGTGTGTGTGTGAGTGAGACACCTCGTAGCAGATCTCTTTGACGGCCTGCATGCGGAGGTCCTCGATGGTGACCCGTTTGGGGTCTTTGCTGATCCTCCTCCTCTGGGGGATCTGATACACTCGCAGAGGCTCCCTCCTCTTCCCGCTGCTGGGGAGACCGCAGCGCTTCACTATGGACTGCACCTGGACACGGACACACAGGTGAGACAGGTGACCCTGCAGGTACATTATCCAGGTGTTCAGGGTGAGTCAGAGACGGTACCTTGTTGGCAGGAAGCTTCTCTCTCAGGGAGGAGATGAGCCTCCAGCTCTCCTCACAAGATCGTTTGTCCGAGTCGTCGCCGCTGTCGCTGTCTGCGTACTGAACACACACACAGGTCAGAGGTCAAAGGTCTACCTCAGTGACCACATGAGCTCATGTAGAGGAGACACTCACCAGTCTGTGCTGCTCCAGCAGCAGGTCAGCCTCCTCCTTCTCTTTACGGTACTGAGTCTCCACGTCCTGGAGTCTGGAACACACCAACCAATCAGTACGTGCCTACAGACTCCTCAGTGATCAGGACACTGCTCCATGGTTATGATCTACAATGCCAAACATTATCTACAAATACTGTCTGACACCCCGGTGTCAGTCCCCGGTGCCCCCACCTCTTCTCCATCTCCAGTTTGATGTCGATGCCTTGCTTCTCCAGCAGCTCCCTCTGGGCGTAGTTCCAGTCCTCCGGCTCCCCCTGCTGCTCGGCCGTGGCGCTGCGCTCCCTCTCCAGCCTCGCCTGCTCCGGGTGGTTGAACCGAAACACGTGATTCTTCCCCATCACGATGCGGTTACCTGGAGACAGACAGGAAGACAGTGAAGCTGAGGCCTGCTGGAGGTTTTTGGGTGTATAATAAACTGCACTGAAGAACATGACAGGTGCTTCCTGTGGGTGCACAGCTGTAACTGTGGTGTGCGCTGGGTACCTTGTTTCAACACGACGGCTTCGGTGATCTGCTTCCCGTTAACATACGTCTCTGCTCCCACTAACGGCTCCAGGGTGACCACCACTGCAGAGACACACCGAGAGCTCAGCCAGAGGAAGAACTCCACCCAACAGGGGCACAGAGACACGGCGCTTTCATGAGGAGGAAGTCTCAGGAGCATAAAACAGACTCAGCAGCAGGGATGGCTGCTCTTTGGGGGGGGGGGGGGGGGGGGGCAGTGATATTAATTCATCATGGCTGTTACAATCTGGGCTGCCCTTTGTAACATCAGTACAACAGTGGGTCCACAGCCCAGACACAGAGGAGGTACAGAGAAGCAGCAAAGCAGCACACAGGTAACAGCAGCAGGTGATGACACACAGCAGCTCCACATTCACACACACACACACACGTACACAGAGGCTGTTGGAGGGGTGTCAGGGGCAGGGGGGGAACAGGAGACACGGGTGTGAACATGAGGATGATGTCACCATGATAATGAGGAGCAGCAGAGGCGAATACCTGACTGAGATCCTGGCAGCTTTCACAGAAAGAGAAGAAGAAGAAGAGTCACTCACTGAACACGCACACATACAGAGAGACTCACTCACACACACACACACACACACACACAGCTGTGGGATCCTTCCAGCTGTTTTCCAGCTTAATGGCTCTGAGTGGAAACAAACAGCTGGAGGCTCAGCTGAGCCTCAAAGAGCTGAAGCTTCAAAGCAGTGGCTCTCTGAGCGACACACCATAAAAACACATGAAGTCGAGGCTGAGCTTTGATAGCGTCTCCTTCTACTGCTGTGGAGAGAAACCATTCAGGTGTTTATGTTATTTAACTTATAATAAAGTAACTGAAGCTGTGTGGAGGGTTTTCATTTTTCTTATCCTCAAAGCTTCTGATCCAGCAGTCCTAAAGCACCTCGGTGTCCCGCGAGCCTCGAGCTAAACCCTCCCAGAGCGGCTGCTCTCTAAGCTCCCACCGCTCTGAGATAATTACAGCCTGCAACACGTTTACGTTCAGAGCCGCTGAGAGCAGCGGGAGAAACGTGGCAGACATCTGAGCGAGGCCATCATCAATCACCTCAATGATCAGTCTGAGCACGGGTGGAAATAAAACTGATGTATTTCCACAGCCACGCTTTTATTTCTGTTATTACCATCAGACTCTGCATGATTCACAGTTCAGAAGAATCCTTAATGATGTCATCGTGGGCCTCGTTAAAGCTCCTCTGTCTGAAATGAGCTGTTTTAGTCCCTCCCCAGAAAGAAAACTCTCTCACAGAAACACAAGGTGTGCTCACAGGTGACATCACCTCTTTATGACATCATACAGCTCCAAAAATAAAAAAAATGTAGAACCAGGTTTGATATGAACAGTGGAACAGAGACATGACAGGAGGAAATGCTTCAGTTTGTTTAAAGCAACAGGAGGAAACAATGAAGCAGATTTTAATGAGAAAATGTGTAGTTTAACAGTGAGAGCAGAATACCACATTATCAGAGCTTCAGAGGAGCTGACTGCTTCATGCCAGCAGAGGGCGCTCTAAGCCCAGGACTGAAGCTGCTTCTACTCAGCACAATGAAACTCATAAAACACAAGTGTGGCACATCAGAGCGAACCAATCAGGGATCAGCTGTCAGTCATGTGACTTAGTCAGTTCAGAGGGTAAAGATCTCACCTTCTCCCTGCTCGTTGGTCTCACTGACAAACACACAGTGAATCTCCTTTATGAACTGACCCGACAGCTTAATGTCCACGTCCTGCTGTCCCACCCTGACACACACACACACACACACACACACACACACACACACACACACACACACACACACACACACACACACACACACAGAGGAGGAGAGGAAAAAAAAAAAAAAACTTTATTCAAACATCACTTTGAGGTAGTTACAAAACTTCACCAAGAACAAAGATCAAAGCTGCATTAAAGTAACGACGAGCTTCTGATCAGGAAGCTGCTACATTTTGTAAAAACATGCGTTGTTTCTGATAAGACGACGGTCTC
Organism: Amphilophus citrinellus; assembly: GCA_013435755.1. NCBI lineage: Eukaryota > Metazoa > Chordata > Actinopteri > Cichliformes > Cichlidae > Amphilophus > Amphilophus citrinellus. Next base: position 4,594,443 of record CM024194.1, read on the forward strand.
AGGGTCGAGCTCCATCACACAACACTCTGGATCTCTGAGTGCAGGACTTTTACTAGTAAAACTGTAATTTTACAGTATTATTACTTCTAATACTGCAGTAAAGGATGACTTCACACACTCAATCATTTTTCTGACCAAAGACCAACAGACTGATCGATTAACTGATTAATGTCGTTAATGATCGATGATGAAATCAGCGCTGACCTGGTGAAGCCCTCCTTGATGTAATAGAGGAGGCACTCAGACATCAGAGGGTCCTCGTTCAGGTTGACCAGGTGAGGTGTCTGCAACACACACACACACACACACACACACACACGCACACAGTGGAGGTTACATTCGTTTCATGGAGTCTTCATCCTGAAGTTGAGTGTCTGACACGATGAGCTCAGCTGTTTATGAGCAGACATGGAGCTAAATCAGTTCATCAGCTTTTCTAACAGAGGGAGGTGAAGCAGGTTTAACTGTCACAAAGCTGAGCCTGAACAGTGAAGACTGTTTAAGGCTCCACAGCTGTTCCCAATGAACAGCTGCAGCTGCTCACAGCTGCGTTATTACACAGGTATTACACCTTCAGTCGGCCTGGTCACAGGATCAAAGGTTTCTGCGCACAGACTGGGAACGGGGATGAAGGGGTTAAATATAGACTCACTCCTTTAGGAGAGAAGACGCCCAGCGTTCCTCCATCTTCCTTTATGGACACGCCCATCTCTGCCAGCAGGGCCTCTCTGAGGGAGGGAGACACATCAATCATTCAGCTTTTGTTCCTCTGTCTTCATCTGAGCACCGACTCCACCCGCGGGGTCGGCTGTAAACACTACACTTCCCATGAGCCCCGGCTGCCACAGAGCCTAAAGGGCCCATTACACCTGGTGGCCCCGCGCAGCAACAGTGAGGTCACACCTGCTGATGCGGGGTGTAGAGAGACGCTGCAGGAAAAACAAACTGATCTCTTTGGCTCTGGTTTCAGCCGTCTGTCCTCTGCAGGCGGCTCAGGAGGATAAAGCAGCCGTGAGAGCGCCGCCGTTTTTAAAGAAAAGCTCCTCCTCTGCCGGTGACAACAAATCGTGAACATTCAAAAAGCTCAGAGCGAAAAACGTGGCGTTACCTCTCATGACGAATGGATTCGGTCTTCCTCAGCTTCTCCTCCCACGTCTCGTTCAGCTCAGCGATGATTTTCTCCGTTTCCTGAAGCACAAACACACACAGAGCCTCTGCTCATCATGTTCCATCAATCATTTCACCTCGTTAATAGCAGCGGGATTATCAATCAGCAGCTCCTGTCTGCAGGGTATTCATGGATACCATCAGAGGGTAAACTGAGGAAAACCTAAAAACATGAAGACCCTCAGCTCTTTCTCTCACATCTGCAGGTGGAAATGAATAAAGGAGGAGTTTCCTCTGAGGGTGGAGGCCACGCTGGCTCTAAGAGTCTGTTTCACACCTCTGAGCTCTGATGAATCAGCGCCAGCTCATAAAAATCTCCTACCAGCAGTCTCTCAGCTGCTTCCTCTTTACTGATGTTCTCCGTGGACTCTCCCTCCTCTCCTTCCACTCCGTCCTCGATCAGCTGATCGGGGTCAGCAGGAGCGTCACCTTCAGACTTTGGTTCAGCACCTGTGCAGGAAAAAAACACTTTAGTATAAGAACTTGATGAAGCATAAGAAGAGTCACATTTTTAAACCTTCAAACAGGTGTGGGCGGCTCAGAGGTCTGTCAGAAACTATATTCATGCATATTAAAGTGAGTGATTATTAACAGCTAATATTTACAGACAGATCTGCAGCAGCTGCTGCATAAAACTGTGTGTTTTAAACATGAAGTTTATTTCATACAGAGGAGAGACACAGATCCTCTCACTGCCTCTCAGCAGGACACAATAAACACAGACTCACCTGGACGGGCGGAGCTGTTCTTAGGTGCAATCCCATTGGATGTGAGAGCCAGCTGAAGAGGGGAGGGGGGTGCACCTGCAACACCCCCGAGGCTGCTGCTGTTATTGACTTTAAGAGACACAGAAAGAGAAAGAGGAGGCGGAGTCAGGTTTAATTTCTAACAGGCTGGAATCTCAGCAATCCTGGTTATGTAAAGACAGCCTGTAAACACACACACAGACACACAGACACACAGACACACACACACAGACACACACACACACACACACACACACACACACACACACACACACACACACACACACACACACACACACACACACACACAGACACACACAGTTGCTGTTGTCTTTAAATAACATGCTGCACATGGTCGTGCCGTTCATACCGGGTTCAAATTAAGAAATAACAGCATGTGATGTGTGCGGTTCATTGGGCCGAGAACAGACTGGATTCCATGTTTATATGAAGTACAGTCTGTCTTACATTCACTACACAAACGCACACAGTGATAAGCACCACCATCATGGCTGTGTTTGTGTTCACGGTGTCTCAGGCTTGCAGCTTTTGCTGTTACAAACAGGTGTGCGGTGCTGTAGTCGTTCTGGTCAGCAGCAGACGGCCTCACGTGTCTGCAGTTTGCAGGGAGGATGCAGCCTGTCTGCAAACACTTGCTGACCACTCTGCAAGCAGCAGTGAGACTGAAATGTGTAAACTGGCAGCTGAGACCTTCAGAGTAAAAGCTACACCGCTTTGATATGTGTTTGCAGCTTTTACTTTGAAGGTAAACGTTAATCATTTGCGGTGCTGCCTCGAGGTGACTGTTGTTGTGATTTGGCGCCATATAAATAAAGCTGAATTGAATTGCTGCACTTTTGTGCAGATGTAATGGTGACGGAACAGCTCTGATGAGTTATTGAAGCTGAGGAGGAACAGAAAGAAAAGAGGAATAAACTCTGATGTGAGAATAAAGAAGAAAAAGCACTGATGAGACCATTTTGGTCGCAGGTGCTCACGTGCAGTTTTATACAGATTTAGGGTTGAAGCCTTTGGTTTGTAGTTTAACAAACACCTACCAGCTGCTGGAGCTGCCAGCAACCTCCAGCAACCAGTTCCCAACACATTTTTTCACCAGAGGTTTCCGAGTCGTTAACAAGCACTCTCCAGGCCTTAGAGCCAATCTGTGGCTCTGTAGCTGCCACCAACCAGCCCAACTTCACCAACCCTCCCACAATCACTGCGATTGTTTTATCTTTGTTTCCATCCAAAGTTGAAGCAGTGTTCTTATAAATCCCCCTTTCTAATGAAGGCCTGGATGTTAAACTTTACTGTAACATGAGGGAGAACAGCCACACTGATCCTTTCACAGGAGCTGGAAGAATCTGAGCATGTTTAACCCTCAGCGGTGCCTCTGGGTTTGTTTCTGTGATCCGACCCTGAAAAAGCAGATCTTTGGTCTGAAGTGTGTTTGTACCGGCGTTGTTGAGCAGCTCCTGCAGGCCCTGGGAGAACAGCAGGTTTCTCAGCCGCTCCACTTCAGCCTTCAGCTCTCTGATCAGTTTGGCGTTCGGATCTTCGTTGATCACGGCGTTACAGCGAATCTGTTTGGCACGGTCGGCGTACCTGGAAGCACACGGACTGAGTCAGATTACACTGAGGCGGATTCAGATCAGCTGATCAATAAGGAGCCTCACAGACAGATTAGAGCGTCTGACCTCAGAGTGCTCAGTGTTTCTTCATAGTTGATGTCAGCAGGACTTAGAGCAGCGATCATTGCTGTGCGCGAGTTTCCTCCTGAAAGAAGCACACAGCAAACCTTCAAACTGTCTCTGAGCCCTGACTGTAGGCGTGGCTCATTACTCCTGATGTAACAGAGCCTGTTTATTAATGCTTGTTGTGACACTGAAGAGAACCGCAGCACAGCGGGTCCTTACCCAGGTTCTCCTTCAGTAGCCAGGTGAGAACAGAGTCTCTGTAGGGAATAAAATCACTTTTCCTCTTCTTGCTGCTCTGCTGCAGGTTGGAGACAGGAAGCAGTCAGTTTCGTGTGCACATCTGAAATGATTTGACTTGTAAATGTGGAAGGTGTTGAATTACCATTTCAGCCAAAGCAGAAATCACTTTTCCTAACGTGGTCAGAGATTTGTTGATGTTTGCTCCTTCCTGCGTGCAGAGGAACAGCAAATACATCGTGACTGTGACAGCAGAAAGACGAGCACCACAAAGATAAACCGATTACGCCACGTTATCTCTGACCTTCAGCCGAGTGCCCTTCGCCCCCGAGGAGTCTGCTCGTTCACTTCCAGCCAGGTCGACCAGGCTGATCTTACTGACCTGCAGAGGAAAGAACCAAAATCAGAACTCTGCATTTAGAAACGCCCTGCGAGGACGGAGCAGAGCGGCTGACGCACCTTCTCCGTGTCCAGGCTGGTCATCTGGTCGCGTCGCTTTTGGGTGAAGACGATGGTGAAGACGGCGTGGGACCTGGACGACGTCTCGTTCATGTTTGTAGCCGCGACCGTCCTGCGATCAATAACCAGCAAGAAGGACTTAACTTAATCACAGTTCTTTACCTGACAGGTGTCACACACGTTTAACACAACAGCAGCTTTAACCAGGTACTGAGAGCGCCGTCAGCCGAACACCAGCTAACAGATGATTAACAAATGCAGGGATGAACTGCAGGTATTTAGACTATTTCAGCCTCAGACAGTTCACAGCTTTTCTTAAACTTTGACCCGTGACATCATCGGGAAGAAGCCTGACCGAGCTTTGTTGCCGGCGTCCATCAGGTCCCGGATGTCCGTGAATCCGGTCACGGCCAGTTTGGACAGATCCTCCACGTAGGGCCCCAGGATGGGGTGCTCCCGCACCCGCAGAGTGCCCTGGGACTTCGGGTTCAACAGGTCCCGAACCCGCTCACAGTAGATCTCCATGTAGGACACCTGGGAGGCAGAGGAGGAGATGTTCATCCAATCGGCACTCAGGGAATCAGTCTGAATAAAACTGATCTGTCAGAAGGCGGCTTACCTCCACGGAGTAGGTGAGGTCAGGATCTGTGTTTTCTCCTGTTCTCTGAAACAGGTCCTCACACAGCTGCACACAGACAGACATCATTAATGTCACTCTGCATCAGTCTGGCCTTTCAGTCAGCAAATATTAAAGTCACTTACCTGTGGTATGATGCCTTCCTGTCCAGGCTCCTGTTTGCCCATCATAGTGTAGCTTTTTCCTGCACCCGTCTGTCCGTACGCAAAAATACACACGTTGTATCCTGGAAAACAACAACAACAACATGTTTGTGATCATTTTAAACATTTTCCTTTAGTGACCAACAACTTCCATGCTTTAGGATTTTAGGGGAAAAGTCTTCTGCTCATTCTATAAATAATAAATCTCTGCATCTTTAAATGCAGCCATATTACAGGAGGGTAGCTTTATCTGACTGACAGTTTAAAAAGTTAATCTTCTACTAAAATCTTCAGACCTCTTTAAATTCTGCTATATTTGAAACATGTGACCATATAAAGTCACTTGTCTGACAGCCTGAGATCAGCTCGTTACAAAAAACGAGTGAAAAAACTTTTAGTGTTTACTTAAATATATTTATCTCATTATACACCAACCACACCAACACCATAAATTTGACAGGATATAAGAAAAACCTCAATTTAACTACTACTACTTTATTTATAAAGCACTTTAAAACAACAGCAATTGCAACAAAGTGCTGTACAGATAGAAGTCAAATAAACTAATACACATAACAATGACAACAACGACAATAAGCACCAACACAATAAAACAAATAAAACGAATAAAATGAGTCTCAGCATGTATTAAAAGCCAGGGAATAAAAATGTGTCTTAAGAGCGGTTTTAAAGGTCGACAATAAAGGAGCGCTCCTAATATGCAACGGCAAGTTGTTCCATAGTTTAGGAGCAGCAACACTAAAAGCTCTGTCACCCCTGAGCTTCAACTTCGACCTTGGTACCTCTAGGAGCAGGTGATCAGCTGACCTGAGGCAATGAGCTGGGAGGTATGGGTTTAATAGCTCACAGAGATAAGATGGGGCAAGACCATGTAAACATTTAAAAACAAATAAGAGAATCTTAAAATGAACTCTAAAATGCCCTGGTAACCAGTGTAGTGAAGCCAGAATTGGAGTGATATGCTCTCTCCTTCTGGCCCCCATCAGAAGCCGCGCAGCAGCATTCTGGACGAGCTGAAGGCGCTTAAGGGAAGACTGACTAATTCCAAGGTAAAAAACATTATAGTAGTCAAGCCGAGATATAATGAAGGCCTGGATCACTGTTTCAAAATGTGGTTTTGAAAGGATCGGTTTAATCTTTGCCAACTGCCTAAGATGGTAAAAACAGGACTTAACCACTGCCCTGACCTGGGAATCCATTTTAAAGTCGCTATCAATCTTCACACCTAAGTTTGAGACGGTCTGCCTTAAATAAGATGCCAAGGGCCCCAGGTCAATGGAAGATGTTGCGTAGGAGCCACTGGGACAAAACACCATTACCTCAGTCTTCTTATCATTAAAACATAGGAAATTTAAGGCCAACCATGCCTTAATGTCTTCAAGACACAGCAATAGCGGCTTAATCGAGTGTGTACCTTTTTTTAAGGGCATGTATATCTGGCTATTGTCTGCATAATAGTGAAAGGAGATCCCATGCTTTCTAAGTATTGAGCCCAATGGGAGCAAGTAAAGTGAGAAAAGCAGGGGACCGAGGATTGAGCCTTGAGGGACCCCATAAAGTAGGGGAGCAGATGAAGATTAAAAATCTGCTAACCTTACAGACATTGTTCTGTCTGCCAGATAAGACCTAAGCTATTCTAATGCGGTGCCACTGAAGCCAAACTGGGTTCGTAAACGAGCTAATAGAATACTGTGGTCCACTGTGTCGAATGCTGCAGTTAGGTCGAGGAGAACAAGAACAACATGCTCCCCGGCATCATTTGCCCTGAAAATATCATTAAAAACTCTCACTAACGCAGACTCCGTACTGTGCAGGGCCTTAAAACCTGACTGAAAAACTTCCGCAATGTTATGTTTATCTAGATAGGACGTAACCTGAGTGGAAACAACTTTCTCTAAAACTTTGGAGATAAAAGGCAACTTAGAAATAGGTCTAAAATTAGCTAAAACTGTTTGATCAAGGCCGGGTTTCTTAAGAAGAGGTTGCACCACAGCGTGCTTAAAACTCGCAGGAACTGTACCTGACAGCAGGCTGTTGTTTACAATGTCAAGAATAATCTGTCCTCTGCTGGAAAAGGCCTCCTTAAGAAACTGAGGGGGAGCAGGGTCACGAGGAGAACCTGATGGTTTGATATGTTCGACTATATCCTTTAAAAAAGTCAGATTCACTGATTCAAATTTTTCAAACAGGGCTGGATAAGGAGCCATACAGGAAGGATCATAAATAGGTGGTAAAATAAGGGCTCTTGCAGCAGCTACCCTATCTTTAAAAAAGTGCAGAAAATCATCACATGCTTTAGGACATGCCTCTACACAGGCAGGCTGCGGGGCATTAAGGGCATAATCAATCATTTTAAACATATACGTGAGTTATCACGATGGGACACAATAATCTTGGATAGGTATTCCCTTTTTTCTTCCTTGACGGTGTTCTGATAGTGTCGCCAACAGTTTTTGAGGATCTGGAAGGAAACTTGCAAATTGTCCTTCTTCCATTTACGTTCAGCCTTACGGCATTCCCGTCTGGCGGTGCGAGTTTTGTCATTAAGCCACGGATCAGTTTTTACTTTGTACTGCATGATTTTCTTAGGTGCTACAGCATCCAAAATACACTTACAAGATCCGTCCAACCAGATACTTAGTTGCTCTGTATCTAAGTCGGAGGGAACGTTAAGCTGCTCAAAGGCAGCAGAAAACTGTGCAAGAGTAGAAGAGTTAAAAACTCGACACCGACCAGCGGGAAGGAGAGGTTTAACTGTGGCAGCAGATAGAACAACATTTAACAACAGGCATATGATCAGAGATAATATTATCACCTATTTCTAGATCACTCACAGGCAAGCCATAAGAGAGAATAAGATCCAATGAATGACCATGTTCATGTGTGGGGCCAGTCACCCACTGCACCAAACTGCTTATTAGCAAAGACACAACCAGACAGCACAACACTCAGCCATTAGCATTAGCCTACGTAGCACTACAGTACTCAACATAATCATGCTGTCATCATCATCATCCTCATAATCCTCAGCAGTCTCATTATTAGTCTCAGTATGACTACTGTAATTATTAGTCTCTGTAGCACCACCAACAACATCCGTCTGAGCCTCATTATTGGCAACATGAAGCTTGTTGGAGGCCCAAAACTGCTAAAATTTAAATACATTTTAAAAACGCCACTAAATGCATTAAATAGACAAAAATAAATAAATGCAGGTAATAATGACTGACATGTTACATGAATAGTTTGGTTCTCACCCTGGGGTTGGGCTCCTCAGAGGGTCACTGAGGGGTCGTTAACTGGAGACGAGTTCTGACTGATTTTAAAGAAGCACTGAAGGGTTTCACCTCACACGGCTTCAAAACAAGTTTACTTTGGATATTTATGGATGACACAAACTGCCAAAATTATAAATAAATGAGTCCAGATGCACCAAATCTGAGTAATAACCTATAAATCTATACTTGTTTTTTCCGTCTTTTTAATCATTTTTATATTTATTCACTTTTAATTTTAGCATTTATTTTGGCAGCTTTGGTCCTCCATACTGGACTGGATTAATAAAACCCTGAGAGCTGAGGAGCAGCAGACTCACCTTCGAAGGCGTGCAGCAGCATCTCCTCCCCGATGTCTTTATACACCTGCGTCTGAGAGGCGAAGCCGGGGTCATCGAGCTGCAGAAGCACAAACACACTCTGCTGTTAGCACCGATTCCTGGCTAATATGAATGTTTTCTGTGTGTGTGTGAGAGAAGAGTGGGTTATCACCGTTGTGTGTGACCAGTAGGAGTAGTCAAAGGTGAAGTTCTTGGCTCCATCTTTGGGTTGTTTGGGGTTGGAGATGCCTGGAAAAAAATGATCAAAAAAAGAGCTTCACTTCAGGAGTCTGCACTGCTTTCTCCTCAGTTTTTAAAACTGAAGGCAACAAACTGTCACTGCTGAAGGCGGGCACGAGCATGTGACCCCTCCCAGCATTCACAGAACATATGACGGGCTCTGCGAATAAATATTTGTCAGATGGACGCACAGCTGCTAATAACAGTCCCGCCGCAGCAGTCTATTAATAACCAGCGTGTGTGTGTGTCTGTCAGTGTATGCAGCAGTAGGTTCAGACGTCCCATGACCGCCCTGAAGCCTTCTGGGACTGCTGAGGCCATAAAAACCTCTAGCCCACTGAGGGACAGGCGTGTGTTAGCATTCTTTAGTGAAATCAATGGGGACTGTTAGCCTTGAGCTAAACTCTGTCATTTCTGTTACAGGTTAGCAGAAACTTCCAGCACTCAGCTGGAAGCTCAAACACCTTCAAGTGATGCTTCAGCTGCTTTCACGCCTAACTGCGAAGCTGAAGGTCAGTTTTAACTTTATTAGCTCTCTCAAAGGAGGATTAAAACAAAAAAAACAATGTGGCGGTTTTATTATCTCCACATTTTTTATACCCAGTTTACGATCCCATGTCACAATAAAATCCTGACAGCTATAAAATCCTCATTATATCACAATGAGATTGTCATAAAACAGCAGCCGGTAGGAGCCCTCTATCTGTCCTCTTATCCACGGTTGTGTCTTTTATTTCATAACAGCTTTTCTTCTTGTAAATTTTCACCAGAAGCACGATGACGGTCCTTATCTTTGACCTTTCAGATTATGGCAGCGACTGCCCTCTCACATGCAAAAACATTTTATCTGTCTTTATCTCTGTGAGGACCGCGGCGCCCCTCCAACCGTGCGAGGACATCTTCAGGTTAATGTCTCCGTGAGGGTCCTCATAAGCACTAAAGGACAGAACGTGTGTGTTGTTCTTACAGGTGGTGTTTCCCTGCATCTGGATCACACACTTGGAGTTGCGTCCGATCTCTCTGGAGTTGAACGGGCGGACTCGCACCGCCACCTTCACTGATGCACCCGCCATCTTTCAGCTCCGCCTACACCACCTGAGGACAGCCAATCAGAAAACCCGGTCAAAATAAGTAAATAAATAAACAGAAAAAAACAAAATCAAAACACCGAGTTCTCTTTTATCTTTTATGCATGTTTCTACTGTTTCTACTGTGTTTTTAATATCTGCCTCCATTCCTGTCCGACCACTTTTCCATCTCTTTCCCAGCACTCCTCCCTTCATTTTACAAGTTTCTCTCATTCCCGCTCTTTTTTCCCTCTCCTTCTCTTTTTCCAGTCCTCGGTTTTCCATCCACCCGTCATACGTTTTTTTCCTTCACACATTTTCCTCTCCTCTCTCCTCTTCCATATATTTTCCTATAATCCCTGCCTCTTATCTTTTCCCCTCTCTAAAATGCCTTTTGACTATTTTTTTTCCTTTCTCAGTTTCTGCTGTCATTGTCTCACATTTATCTCCATCTTTCATTTTCCTCCATCTCTACTTTTTTCATGCTTTTATTGTTTCTCTAGTGTCTCTCACGCCTCGATTTTCCTTTCTTACCTCTAACTCATCCCAAGCATTTGAGCAATGCTTCCTCCTCTCCTCCTCTCCCCCCTTTCATTAGTGTCTCCCGAGCTCCTCCCTTCATTCTTTCCTCTCTTTACATTCCTGTTCTTCCTCGTCTCCACGACGCTCCTTTTCACCCGTTTTCCCACTTTTTTCCTTCTTATTGTTCCTTTATTCCCAAACCTTTTCTCTCTTTGTGTGTCAGTCTGTGTCGATCGCCCTCGCCTCGGGCCTTTGTACACTACACTCAGCACTCCTGGGAAGAAACCTCATCAGATACAGTTACTGTGTGTGTGTGTGTGTGTGTGTGTGTGTGTGTGTGTGTGTGTGTGTGTGTGTGTGTGTGTGTGTGTGTTAGCTCTGTTGCACAGTCAGCAGGTTATTGATCAGACAGTCAATCATCCATCAGAGTGGGCTGATCATCGACCCATCGCCCTGTTTGTGATCAGCTCAGCGATTGGTCGGCTCAGCTGGTGTGTGCGTTACTGTGTGTGTTTTAGTATGTGTGCTCTATAATTTAGGCCTGTGTGGTCTGTAATGGTCACATGACTGACATTCTCCAATATAAGCTCACTCAGCGGCCTCTCGGGGAAGTCCTGAGTAAAACTTGACCTTAAATATTCATCGGCTCACTGAGTCATAAATAAAGTTTAATAAAGACATGAAGGAGAGTCTGAGATCCTCTGGAAGGGATGACGTCTCACTCTGATGCAGCTACAGAAACATCACAGTGGGGAATAATCCACAGCAGGCAGGTTTCCGTGAGCTCTGAGGTCATCAGGAGCTTCAGAGAAACGCTGATCATATTTATATGATTTATATTTAACCCTGTTCACACAGTAAACAACCATTTAGAATGAGTGGGCATCCTCCTAAATAAATATTCGAAGGAAACCAAACCCTGAGCAGGCCCTGATGCATCAGAGTGTGAATGCTGATTTTAAATCAGGATCATTTGGTGTGTGAGCACGCACACTTCCTGTGCCGTCTTTGTGACTTCCTGTGAGAGCGTCTGGGATCACATCAGTCTGTTTGCTCTGTGATTGAGCCCCACAGACATCAGGCACGCTCATGCAAAAAGAAACAAATGAAGCCGCGGCCGCACCGCCCTCCTCCACCCTCCTACAGCAGGCCATCTCTGCTGGGTGGAGCGAAGCGTCACACGTTTAAATAAACCAGCTTTGTGCGACGCCTCACTGACATGTGACCGACTAAAACGTGGAAATCTGAGCTGAAATCAGAGCGTGACTCTGACGCTCTGCTTCTGATTTCATTTCCATCGAAGCCTTTGATCTCATACCACAGAGCTGACCTCAGATCAGCCTGAAGATGGCTGCAGCGCAGAGACGCGGGAACATGAGACGAGCAAGCTGTTTCACTTTGAGCGAAAAATGACAAACATGAATCATCTTTGTTTTTCTTTCTGCTGACACGACTTCTAACGACTTTTACATTTACCCATGCACACCCATTCATACAAGCACTTCCATATTAACTAAGCTAAGTGCTTTAATTGTCTAACATTCACACACATTCATACTCCGACGGTTGCGTCGGAGAGAAACTTGGGGTTAAGTATCTTGCCCAAGGATACATTGGCATGTAGCCTGGAGTAGCCAGGAATCAAACCCCTGACCTTCCGATCAGTAGGTGACCTGCTCTATCTACTGAGCTACAGCCACCCCAGTTATAACAGCTGACATTAATACAAACACATCATTCAGGGTCAGAGGTGTGTGTGTGTGTGTGTGTGTGTGTGTGTGTGTGTGTGTGTGTGTGTGTGTGTGTGTGTGTGTGTGTGTGTGTGTGTGTGAAAGCAGCCTCATGCTTTTATCCAGGTTCAAGTTATGAGTTAATAACGAACAGAAAACATCGTGAGTTTGCTCATGATGCAGCCTCCATCTGAAACTCAGCCACGCATGCACGCACACACACACAGAACAACAGCAGAGAGTGTGTGTTTGCTCTGTCAACACACGGACAAGATGGTGGATACAGATACTGGATTGTACTCTAATCTTATTGTGTGTGTCTGTGTGTGTGTGTCTGCGTTTGTGTGTCTTTAGGTGAGCGAGCAGCCTTCATACCACAGAGCCCAGCAGAAAGGCTGACTTCATGCCACAGGCATCCCAACACACACACACACACACAGGGAGTGATTCAGAGTGTGTGTGTGTGTGTGTGTGTGTGTGTGTGTGTGTGTGTGTGTGTGTGGAACAGGCCCGGCTGGTCGTGCTGCTGTTGGACTAACAGCTGTTTAAACACGCAGGAACACAGAGAGCGTTTCCCTTCGCAGGAATAAAGATTCCAGTCGTGTCGGTCGTCTTTAATCTCACGGCTCAAACCAGCTGGATCGCCTGCCAGCCAATCAGCTCCTCTCAGACAGCGAGACAGAGCACACTCAGACAGGAATTACACAACACACACACAGACAGAGGAGCAGGAGTGTGGAAACAGAGGCAGCCACAGTGAAGCTGCTCAGGCTCCACCTCTGTCCTCCACCTCTGTCCTCCACCTCTGTCCTCCACCTCTGTCCTCCACCTCTGTCCTCGCTGCAGCAGCAGGTCGGAGTCCCACAGAGAGGACCTGGGATCTGCTGCTGTCACATCACGATAACATCTGAGCCTCTGAACCACAAACCTGCGTCTGCACATGTAAACATGCCAAACAACACGAGTTCCAGTCACTGAAGGGAACCTGGAGAAGTCTCACACTCGTGTGTCCCTCTGCACTCCTTACCTGATGATGGAGGCTTTCCAACACAGGCCACAGGGACAGAGCAGTAACCTGTGGATCACACAGGAATACAGACCGACCTGCACCCACAGGGGGATCCTCCAAACTACAATTCCCAAAGTTTCCTGAACAGCAGGGGAAAGATTCCCTCCATATTAGGAAGATGTAAAATATTAGCACCCTGCTGACTGTAGCTTCCTCAGAAACGTCTTTAAGGAGGATGTGATGAATACGCATGGACGCTAACACATCTGGATGTGTGATGTCAGCAGCTGTGCAGGTAGACCGATGTGAGTTACAGCTTCTCGGACACGAAGCATGTGATATAAGCAGCCCTCAGGTTCCTGTAAGGTCTGAATACCAAACACAAAAACACATGTTCGTCCATCTTCAGTCATTCTGTAAGCATCAGGTACCAAACACACCACCAGCCCTCCATCGTCCTCACTTTAACTTCACAGACCTTCAGAAATGTTATCGTGAAGGCCACGGCCATATCTGAGATTCCAGCTACACAACAGTGTGTGACGCTTTGAGACGACAACACGACAGCATCGGGGAACAAACTCGTCTCACCGTCTGATCACTGACTGATGGAAAAAGCCACCTTCTGCCTGCAGCTAAGCGTGTCTGCATGTACAGCAGAGCTCCACCTTAAAGCTGAATGAGGAAATAAATGGAACGCTGTGGACCTCCTCACTGCTTCCTGACGTGGATCCATGTGAGTCCACAGATCTGCTGACCCTCCTGCAGCTTCCTGTGGTGCTCGGGTCACTGCAGCTCATTACTGATCTGCTGTGAACACATCATCACCATCCACAGCCATGTGGACAAACTCCCACAGACTCACTCTGCTGCTCCCATGTGCAGGCCTCTGAGGAGGAATGTGATAATGAATGGTCTCCATACCACACACACACACACACACACACACACACACACACACACACACACACACACACACACACACACACACACACACACACACCCTATGGTAACATATGCACACAGACAGCTAAAGATAGCCATCGGCTCGACTCAACGCCCAGTTTGCACAGAAGGTTTTTACACTGTTTGATCAGAGCTGACGTTACATCCTGGTCACATGACTGCGAACCACATGCTGCTTTCATGTGCAGTGGGAAATATTAGCATTGCAGACTCAGCATGGATAATGAAAGCCTCACACTCTCACACGGCCAGAGTAGCTGAAGCATTTGGATGAGTTTAACCCCAGGCTGAACTCATCTAAACCCATTAACCCCCCCCCAGGGGTGAAAAATGAGGCTGCAGTTCCTCTAATGTCCACTCGAAGCTGTGAGTCAGTCCCGTATAGATGCCCATGTTAAAATTTCGAAGTTTACAGCAGAAAGAATCATGTTTACACAAGAAGTCTGAGCTCCAGTTTGGGTGAGTAAGTTCTGCTACTCAGTACATCCAGATAGGCTGCAGCACCCCGAGGCCCTGACATGCATGGATGGATGGATGGATGGATGGATGGAGTGTGTCTGTGTGATGCACAGCCACAAAAATGTCACAAGCCAACACTATCAGGGCTGGGGGGGTTCCCTCAGTACTGAGCAACTGCTTGCTAGTGCTAATGGCCACGCTGCTAGCTAACTATGACGATAGCTAACAGCTGAAATTTGCAGCCTGGTGTGATGGTACCTCAGCAAGGTGCAGCGCCGGCCAATCAGGCGCTAGCGAGAACCCTGCTATGAATGCAGCTTAATAACCAAGATAGCTGTTCACAGGATTATTAATCAATCACTTCCCTCTGATCAGCCCTCAAAGCCATCAAATAAGCTGAAGGGGATCCATTTATTTGGCTTGATTTGTTTGGCCAACCTGAACCCAAATATTAAATACTGCACAGATGAGTGAGAGGAGCATTAAACCCCGATGTTTGAGGGGCTGAATCCACACAGGGAAGCACAGGAGGCCTTTCCACTCTGACACTACAGCTGCACTGACTCCAAATACTGACTCACTGGAGTCTAAAAACAAGAGAATCCAGAGAAAACAATAATGTTAGCGTTCCTGTGTGCAGTGAAGCTCTCATTTTACCTCGTGTCATAAATCCATCACCTCTGCATTAGTCCCAAACTCACTCTGACAGGCTGAGGCAGGTCAGGGCGGGCCGAGGTCACAGTTTGTTGTACAGAGATAAATGTAAGTGTGATTAATGTGTTTCACTGTGTTAAATAACCACGGCTGTGACAGAGGACCAGCCCTGCCTGCTATGAGGACAGCAGCATTTACAGCTTAACTAAAGCAGCCAGAAGAAGACAAAACAGGAAATGGAAGCAACAAATAAAGTCATTCAGTAACTGGAGGTCCTCTGTGACAGGCTGACCTCTGCTTGGAGACAAAGGAGTCCAAATATTATTTAAGCTTTTCCATCCGCTCAGACTCAAAGTAATCGAGTCAAATTAAAGCTTCACCATCGACTCAGAGTTTATAACCGACCACACTGTCTGTGGTTTACTGTCAGTACCCTGATTACCTGGAAACCACTGCTGCTTACCATGTTTAGAGGCTGAGGACAAGAAACAGGAAATCTGGGAATTCAGCTGCTGTAAACACAGACGACGGAGATCAGAGGAGGCCGGACTAACGCTCTGCTGTGCTTTCGCTTCGTCCGCTTCACCGTAATCCCGTCACCTCTGCAAGTCCACGAGGGCCTCCACAGTGTGACTTCATCAGTGCTACAGTCAGAAAGCAGCAGCTGTGACTGTATGATGAGGCTGGGAGCTTCACCATGACTGAGGCAGCATTTCCTATCTGTTTATGTGAGCACGGCTCCAACCGAGGAGCTCATGGAGGTAAGAGCTGCAGGCGTTCGCAGCTCTGCTGCCATCCATGTTAAAATCAAGACAAATGGAGCGCCAGGGCGGCTCAGCGGTTGAGCCCGTGACCACGTATGTTGCGTGGCAGTGCAGATGGTGATGGTTCGAGTCCTGACCTGTTGCCATTTACAGCGTGTCTTCCCTGATCTTTGTTTCTACACTGGAAACATAAAGCTAAAAAAAAAACCTTAAATGGAGCCTGTGAGCCGATGGAGGCAGACAACTCCTCCTCCTCCTCACATCATTCTCCTCACACACCCTCCCTGAGTCAAAGCTGCAGGATTTCCCATTTCTCAATGCCTACTCCACCCCAGCATCCACCTGTAGTCTCCAGGTAACTAATAACTCCTCCCTTTTCTGTGCATCATACCTGTTGTGACTCATGAGCTGGGAGCCTGGAGGCCAGACTCCGACTGCAACCTGCTGCAACCGTTATGAATCATTTCTGTTGTGATCTGACTGCAAACCACCAAAGAAGAAGTGATGAACAGCTTCTTGCTGATCATCGTTTACAGCAGCAGATCAGAAAAACCTGAGCGAGTGAAAGTCACAAAAGAAAAACAGAGCTTCCAGCTTGTATCGTGCTGCGATGGAAAAACTCTGTACAGTATTTGTTAAGAAACTCACACCATGGTGTTAATAAGACCTCTGCTCATCAAACTGAGCAGCTCGAGGTCCGAGGCGTCTCTAATGTCCTCCCTAAATGCTCATTTTAAGCTGATTTATGAGATGATGCAGCTGATTATGACCATCTCATCCTGATTCGATCAGCCGTCCGTCCATCACTGAGATGAAGGATGAGGAGGCGGGGACTGAACCACGGGAACCTGCTAAACCACTTCTGAGCCCACAGACTGCAGAAGCTGGTTATTAACATGAGGTAATCAAGATGAAACTATGCTGTCACATCCTGTTCCTTTAGGCTTTTGGTCTGGGGTGGGGGGGGCTTATACTTGCTGCTGCCAGACTTGGTCTGTGACCTGCTGCTAAAAGCTGCTAAATTACACTGTAGGCTTTTATTTTGAAAATTTGGGACCTTAAAACATGCTCATAAACTAACAGAGGGCTTTTCTGAGCATATCCTATTTTAAAATCGACCAAGGGCTTTTATTTTGAAATTTTTACCGTGTTACAGGAACCTGATAACATCCGATAATGGAGAAATGGAGTTTAAAGCACTTTAATTCATGTATCCTGTGATTTCTTTGAAAATGACCCTGCATCCATCTTTTACCTACAGTCTGTGGTAAAAGAGTCAAAGAGGTCACGCAGCAGGAGAGGATTTAGGGTGGAGCTACCACACGAAGGTGCAGTGCCCCTCAGGTTCTCGGTCAGACCCGCCCCCTCGCTCATCAAAACACCGAGACGCTGATGAGTACAAAGATCAAATCGATGTTTCAAACGGGTCAAACATCATTTGACGCGTGGGCGACTTCAGGTGGCTGTCCATCTTTTACCTACAGTCTGTGATGGAGCAGCACCAGCCCGAGTGCTGAGGTTTGATTTCCTGTCTCAGACGGTGAGGACCAACCAAACCGTCCTGATCCTCCATCATCCAAACCCCCCAGGGGTCCTCACAAAGACGGGTCTCCACACTCTGACGTGATGGAGGAGATGATTCTGTCACTCATGTTTAAGGTTTGTGGGGGTTGCCTAATCACATCAGAGCAGAATTCAGACAACATGCAGCTAAAAATACACACACACACACACACACACACACACACACACACACACACACACACACAGATAGCTGAGATGCCAGCTGAGAAATGCTTTAGCCTCTCGGGCTAACTTTAGCGAGGCTGACATGAGCAGAGGTGAACGCTGCAGTTCCAAAAGTATGTGGACACACCTGTAGTGGTGCTGGGGGGGGGGGGGGGGGGGGGGGGGGGGGGCCCAGCACATGACGGCGGGTTTTAACCCACTGCAGCCGTCAACAATGAGCAGATTAGCGCTCGTGCTTCAGGGATGAAGTAAGTCCCTTTGTCCACATACTTCTGGTCACATGCACAGCGATAAGAATGATGTAATGATGTGTCAACAAACCTGAGGAGGACACAACAGCAGCCCCTTAAAGAGCCGGCCTGCTGCCAGTTTAGCAAACACATTTTTCAAAATAAAAGCTCAGAAACAGAGACAGCTGACAGAAGCCTCCGCTGTGATTTCTCAGTGCAGAAACATTACATCAGCACCTCTGAAACTACACAAACACTGTGTGGCTCCATCAACAACCACCTAATCAATCACAAATGAAAATAAAAGACCACTAAAAGCAGCCGAGGCCATTAGAGGGTCCAGTCTTAGCTCTCCACCCTCTCCTCCCGGGGTGGGCAACATTGTTGCCCTCTGACTGGCGTAGATACAGTAAACAAAGAGCCGCACACTGAGCGAGCAAACACAAAGATGACACACAAAGACCTGAAACACGTTAAAATGCTTTAACACAAAGGAGTATTTACAGTTGTGGAGTCAAACTGCCTCACACGGGCTCAGACGAGCCGGATCAAACTTCTCACCTGTGACCTGCAGGGTACCTCCATCACTCTATCAGTCACTCAGTGTAGCTGTTGAAGGCTTTTATTGTGAAAGGCATGAATAGGAAAGAAGCCCTTCTCACGCATATGTAGAAAAAACTGAGTTTCAGGTCAGATTTGTAGTGACAGTCGTCAAATCAGGCTCCAGAAACCAGCAGGTGATGTCACGGTACCTATGTCCATCTTTTATATACAGGTTTGGTTTTAATTCTTAAAACTTTAACTTTTTTACTTTAAAGTAGATTTATTTTCATTCTTTTAAACATTTCTTAGTGATGTAATGTTTGTTTTTCTCCTTATGTTCAGAGGTCACAGGTCACGTGTACACTGATAAAATCAGTCTAGACCAGACGGCCGATATGGAAATAATCTGCAGATGACTGAATAATGAAAATGCTCTTTAGTGTCCCACAGATCGGCCTGCAGCTCACAGTTCATCTGCTGATTATTGATTGATTAATTTCAGGAAATACCAAAAAACAAAAGCATGTCCCAAACAGCCACACCTTCACTGAGCAGGGCTGCAAGTTATTATCATTTTCATTATCAGCAGGCATCTCTAACCCTGAAACCCGGTGATACACCTCAGTCAGCATAACAGCAGCACCCACACCGCCCACAGCTGCAGCTTATAATGAAATATGAGCCAAAACGCAGGTCCAACAATCAGATCTGCATGTTTACAGGGTTTCACTTGAAAAATGCGGTTAATATGGTTAATTAATGGTGATTTCATATAACATTTATTGATCACTGTTATTATTATTGAGGGCAGGAAACCTTCAGGCAGCAGCTGCAGGTTTACTTTTATTCACTGCTAAACTTTTATCATAAAGTCGAGCTTTTAAACCATTAAAACTGTTTCATAAATAATTAGAAATAAAAAGTAACCCTGATAAATAAAACACCTGCCTAACATTCAATAATAATAACAGTTATAACTGTGCGCGTGCTCCGTTCTGATTGGCTCGCGTTACCGGAGGTGACTCACCTGTACCGGACCGGAGGAACCCGTAAGTCTCGTGGAAGCCACGCGATGCTCCGCTCACTCTCTCCCCATGTCCACGTCCAATAAACAAAAAATAAATAAACAAATAAACAAACGCTCCCGGGGGCGCAGCCGCTCCTGGTTCCGGCCCCGGTTCCGGCGCGGGCCTGTCGGTACCGGGACAGCCGGGCGGCGCGGGCGGGAGGGAGGGGGTGAAGCTGGGTGGGGGCGCTGCGGCGTCCCGCAGCCTCAAAGAAAAGTTTTACCGGACACGAACCTGAGCTCCTCCGGGGTAACGGCAGCACCGGCGCCTCGAGCTCAACTTTTCCCTGGACTGACGTCACCGTCCGGTGAACCGAGGCTGGGGAAAGTTGAGGCCCGCCGCTGGCTGGCGGGGCGGTGAATCACGGCAGGTCCGGGACAGCCCGTCGCTGAAAAGTCGGTAATCCGGCGGTCAGTCCGGCCGACGGCCGCTCCTCGTGCTCCTGTCCGCGGGGAGCGGGACTCGAGCGGCGAACCGGGCGTGAGCGGAAAGTTTGAGCGGAGAAATGGAGGAAAAGGGGAGAGAGGTGGAGAGGCTGGCCGGTGGCCTGGCCGCGCGGCGGGTGAGTGCGTGTGAGTGCGGGCGCGTCCCCGCGACGGAGCGGAGAGCGGTCGCGCGGACACTCAGGAGACAGGAGGTCTCACTCTGACGCAGATCCCGGCACCGGGACCGAGGAGGTTTTTTCCCTGCAGGCTCTCAGGGTTAAAGTCTTTACTTTACCCTAATACTGCAGGAAATACTGCGCTGTCTACTGCACTGCAGTAACTCCACAGTTATTCTGGAGCAGCTTTCATTATGTCTCTTTATTATCGCTGTTCTATATGAAACACACACTAAACCTTCAGTATGGCCTGTGGTGCTCCTGACAGCTGTAGATTCTACTGTTTTTTATTCTGTTGTTTCCTGCTGCTCCTGCTGTCACAGTCACGTGGGATCAATGAAGTATCTAATGAACACTAATGTCTCCAGAAGGGTCTTTAATGAGGCTGTATTTGAGCTGATGGAGTGCATCATCCTCATATTGAGACGATCTCTGGCGCCATGTCGGCCCCTGATGGCGGAGCCTGACTGTTAAAGGAGCAGTCCGTCTGCTTTCCAGGCTCACAGACTCCCTGAGGGTTGATCAGCTGTGAGAACTGATGCAATCCAATGAATCAGGTTAGACTCAGCAGATCCTGCAGAGCTTCATTAACAGTCTGTGTTTCAGTGTCAGTGTTCTCAGCTGTGTGTGCGTTCATGGCTGCACCACAAACAGGAGCTGCTCTTAATCAGGACAATGTGACAAACTAAGAAATACAGGGCTGTGTTTGTGTTTACGGGGCAGGACGAAACATAAGGAACACCTCTGTGTGTCAGGCTTAAAGTCCAGCAGCACCGCGGTGTGATTAAAGATTATTTATGTCTCAGTTTGACGGGTAAACAAGTTCTTATCTCTTTCTGTGTGTATGTGTGTGTGTGTGTTTGAGGTAAATCACCACAAGCGTGCCTGTGTGTGTTTTATGCTGTGTTTACACAGTGGCACTGCGGGGACTCGACTTCCTTCAGGGGACAAAAGCACGTCCCTGTGAGGCAGCCCTTCACTTTAAACGTGCAGACTACAGGGAGGGTCCCAGGAGTGGATGGAAGTCCTGAGACGTCCTCTGAAGTGACAAAAACACAACTTTGTGTGACTGTTGTGTGTCAGTCTTTGTGAGGACATGCTGGGCGGTCCTCCTTTGGGAGCGTTAAAGGACTGCTGGAGGGGTCAGGCCTGGTTTTGAAGGACATGTGACTCCATTATGTTAGGGAGGTCCTCACAAACACAGCAGCACAAGCTCGAGTGTGTGTGTGTGTGTGTGTGTGTGTGTGTGTGTGTGTGTGTGTGTGTATTATGTTTATAATACCCTGTGGGGACAATTTGGTCCCCACAACGTAGTATATGTCAGGAAATTGCTCCTTGTGGGGACTGGAGCTGTGTCCCCACAAGGGGAAACCCTGTTTTTGGGTCAGGGGTCAGAGTTAGGGCTAAGGTATGAATTGAGTTTAGGTTAGGGTTAGGGTTAGGTATGTGATGGTTAGGGTTAGGGTTAGGGTTAGGGTTAGGTTTAGGCTGTAGAAATGAATGGAAGTCAATGGAAAGTCCCCACAAAGATAGCAAAACACACTTGTGTGTGTGTGTGTGTGTGTGTGTGTGTGTGTGTGTGTGTGTGTGTGTGTGTGTGTGTGTATGCCCATAAAACAAGAGAGGGTGGATTCAGGAAACACCTGGGAGTCAGGAAACACACACACACACACACACACACACACACACACACACACACACACACACACACACACAGCTTCTCTCTACATGCTGGTGATTGTTCTGTCTGACCTTTGACCTCCTTCTGACTCACAGCTGAGCTGAGAGCTGATTGGTCCACACTTTGTCTCTATCAGGAAGGCCTGCGATTCGCCCTCTGGTGACATAAATTGAAGGTGGAGCTCAGAGGTCAGAGGTCATCACGTTGCTGACTTAAAGGGAACAATCTCTACAGCTGCTGCGCTCTCTGCTGGACACCTCTGAATATTACAGCGCAGCGTGTGTCACTGGACTGAATCAGATCTCTGGAAACATGAAAACTATTAGCACAGACATTGCTAACATTATTTTAAATATAAAAATATTAAAGAAAAGTTTTAATGTATCAGGGCGTAATAAAAATATTCTGGTCCTTAGAAAGGTCAATTTTTTCTACTTACCCTCTTCAGCTGTGAGTCAGAAGGAGGTCAAAGGTCAGAGGGGGACAGGAAGGCCAAGATGGATTCAAACCCAGGACCTTCTTGCTGTGAGGCAGGGCTCCATCGTGCTGCCATAGTTCTAAACTTATTTAGAAAATGTTCATTTTTATAGTTTTTTGTTGTGAAGGCCACAGAGAGCTGCGGGTTCGACACTCCTGCTGGAGTCTGAAGGAGGAGCGAAAGTGCGCCTCTGGATAGCAAAGTGTTGCACTCAGTTATAGCATGACACAACTATGCAGCAAAAATAAATGATTTTTATTTCAATGATCTTGTTTTAATGATCGCAGGAAGCCAAACTCTTTATTTAATCGCCCCTCCCTAAACAGCAGCATTGCTCCTGTCAGTCTGCTGCTGTGTGTAGTTTCATTGCAAAGGCCTCAGTGACTCTGTGACAGTTTATTTTTCTGCTGCTGGGTTCAAACCTCAGGAGAGTCACTGTGTGATGGAGCTCTGCAGCTCATTTAAATCCACACATGAGGTTTGATCATGAAGGAAAAAGACTCACATAAAGCAGATCTACACTCAGTTTTATTCAAATCAGACTATTTGCTTTTCAGGGTCTCACCTGAAGGGGGCGCTGTTACTATGTAGAAAACAGAGCAGCTTTTACTCTGCAGCTTCTCCACAAACAAAGCTGCTGAAAACAGTGCCCAGAGGTGATTAAAATGATCCTGCAGTCATGAATAGAGCCGAGGAGAAGAACCCCACGATTCAGCAGCTTGGAGAGGTCCTCTAGCTGCAGGAAGTAGAAATAACTGTTTCCTGTGAGACTTCAGTCTCATCACTGTGGAGGAATTCTGGCCCACTCTTTGTGTAGCTTCAGTTTATTGAGGTCTGCAGGTATTTGTTTATGCGCAGCTCTCTTAAGATCCTGGCACAGGCTTTAGTCAGGCGGAGGTCTGGACTCCAACTGCAGCAGCTTCATCCTTTCCTTCTTCAGCTGTTCTGCTGGAGGTTTGCTGCTGAGCCTGGGATCACCGTCAGACTGGCATCCTCATATTTGGCTCTAGTATACAGAGGAGTTCATGAGACTGTGACATGCTCAGGTCGTGTGGATGGCTCTGTCCATCCAGCTGTTCCACAAAGAGGTGGGGGCCATTGTTGGGGTAAGAGTTTATTTGGTTTCAGTGTCTTTTTGTTGTTTAAATAATCAGATAAATTAGACACACGTGATAAAGCTGGTCTGGAGAAAGAAAATCACTTAGCTCAGTTCATTTCAACAGTTCATCCATCCATCCATCCATCCATCTACTGATCCATCCATCCGTCAATCCGTCCATCCATCCCTCCATCCATCCATCCATTGATCCATCCATCCGTCTGTCCATCCATCCGTCAATCCGTCCATCCGTCCGTCCATCTATCCGACAATCCATCTATCGATCCATCCATTGATCCATCCGTCCGTTCATTTCAACAGTGCATCCATCCATCCATCCATCCATCCATCTATCCATCCATCCATCCATCATCCATCCATCATCCATCCATCCATCCATCCATCCATCCATCCATCCATCCATCCATCCATCAATCCGTCCATCCATCCATCCATTCATCCATTGATCCATCCGTCCGTCTGTCCATCCATCCATTCGTCCATCCATCCGTCCATCCATCCGTCCGTCTGTCTATCCGACAATTCATCTATCGATCCATCCATTGATCCATCCGTCCGTCCTCTTCCATTTATCCAATTCAGGGTTGCAGGGGGGCTGCAGCCTATCTCAGCTGGGGTGAGAGGTGGGGCACACCTTGACAGGTCACCAGTGTGTCGTAAGGCTAACATAGAGAAGCAGACATTCACACCCACGGACAGTTAACCTGACCCACTAAGGCCTCGTTTATAAGGAACGACATGAAAACGATAACGTTTGTGAAAATGGTTCCCAGCGTGGAGCATCTTTGAAACGCTCTGGTCTCTGTTTCCATGTAAATGGGTGAAAATGCTACTTCTTGTAAACGGGGTCACTCACACATGGAAAACAAACCCCCATCATCACCCCCCCTGTGTAACCAGGGGCCTTCTCCTGGCAATACTTCCAAACAAACCAGACTCTGTGTTTTTCTGACTGCTGTCACGAACTTTAACGTTTCACATGCTGACTGAGGCCTGCAGAGGCTCTGATGGCGCTCTTGGGTTTTTTGCAGTTTCTCGGAGCATTGTACTCTGACCCTGACCCTGACCCTCGGCTGAATTTGCTGGGATGTCCACTCCCAGGAGCCCTGGTGATTGTCCTGAATGTTTTCCACTTGTGAATAATCTTCTAATCGGACTTCAGATCCCTCGGAAGCGGCCTTTAACCCTTCCCAGATTTACGGGCAGCAGCAGAAACTGCTTCCCTCAGGTCATTGCTGAGGTCATTCCTGCTCTGTGTTCTGCTAGCACGCTGAAACACTGCACACCAGGACCTCAGCTTCATTTATGTTACATTATAACAGTGTGATATGAGTCGCTGCTCATCTCAGGCTCAGTTAAACTCATTATAGACCCGAGCTGAGGGACAGAGGAAGCTTATTCTGTCCTGATAAGCAAAAGCATGTACAGCTGTGGTGTTTCTCCATCTAACATATGTAGATACAGAAAATGGTTTTTATTTCTCTGTGGGTTAGTGCACTCTTTAGCTACCTTATGTAGTTACTATGGATTACCTTCATACATATTATTATAATTAGAGTTCTGAAGGTTCTATAGTGAGTTGTAATAATGGTACTACAGCATGTGTAACTGTGACGATATGGTCTGGCAGACTTGTTCTATTACAGGTCTCACTTAATCTATACTATTTAACTTCTGGGTCACTGTATTTATTTTGGTTAAATGTCATCCCTGGTGCTCAGTGCGCCCCCTACAGGGAAGAGGCACTCATGTCTGACCTTCAGTAATAAATACACACACTGCAGTAAATCAGAGGAATATTTTTTGTCTCCTTTTTATTGGTGGTGATGCAAAAACTCCACTGAGTTCAGTAGAAAATAAACAGGAGGGTGAATCAGGAGGAAAGGAGGACAGGAGAGGAGGGAAGGAGAGAAGGAGGGAAGGACGGAAGAAGGGAAGAAAGAAAGGAGACGTTTGTGGTTTATGTGAAGCATCCCTGAATTTTTATTTACAAATAAATAAACACATAAACAGGAAGTGATCACTGGAACATCATCACATGTTTAAACAGTAATGTGCAAACACACACACACATAGACACACACTGCACAGTCAGAGACTTCCATCTCCACAGAATGAAATTAAAAGTGCATTTTAAGCCTCTGCCCCCCCCCCCCCCGCTGTTGTGTTTCTGTGGTACATGAATACACAGAGTACATAAAGAATATCTGCGTTAATAATCCTCCACGGATTCACCTGCGCAACCTTTACGATTGATACAAATATTTAAGCAATTCTTGAGCCAAGAAATCTGCACAGAGCCTCAGAACACATCAGAGCCTCTTGATCATTAGTTAATTAAGATATTGGTTATAAATTTGTCGAGTTTAACTTAATATTTTACTAGAAACAAAAAGATTTCCCAACTTTGAGATAAATACAGTTCATCTTCCTTGTTTTCCTCCATAACTTTTCATGTTTGGAAGCTGGATGCTGCAGATCTGGGGACTAAAGATGAGCCACCTATGTGTGCACACCCATGCTAACCACACCCATGCTAACCACACCCATGCTAACCATGGCCAAACAGCGAGTGAGTTTGAGCCTTCGGGGGGAAAGCAGAGAGGTGTGTTTGATTTACAGGAACTGTGGAGCAAAAATAAATGATTATTATTACAATGATCTTGTTTGGATGATCACAGGAAGCAAGACTCATAATTTCAATCAAAGCCCAATTAGCCATCTTAAATAGAAGGCCCTCAGCTCCTTTCAGTCTGCTGCTGCACAGCTTCATTACACTTCAAGTAGTTTTTATATAAGAGAAGAAGAAAATAATGCAGGTGCTGGAAGTATATTTCAGCAGAAACAGCAAAATCAAACTCTCAGCATTTCCATAAAGTGAAATATTATCACCTGGTGCCTGAACTTTGACCTCAGTTTGGTGACAGGTGGATGTTTTTGTGCTGCTGGGTTTAAACCTCAGGGCCACCGTAGAGCCTCGGTCATGTGATGGAGCTCTGCGGCTCACTTAAATCCACCCATGAGGTTTGATCTCAGCACCGCCTGAGGAGGGCGCTGTTACTCTGCTGCTTCTCCGTGTGCTGTTTACAGGACACTTTACAGGACACCTCATTCTCTAAAGTTATTCAAACAAAGCTTCAGAATAACTGAGTTAAGTGTTTAAAGATGGCTGCAGGGCGGCAGGATCAGCTTCTACAAGCACTTCACAAACTGTACAAAATCCTTCTCAACAACTCCTGAAAAACATCTGAAATTTTACAACCCCTTGGACTCACAGACCGTTCAGAAACACCCGAGTCCATAATGACCCCCTGACCCCTTCTCGACCCCTCGAGTCTTTTGGGTCCTTCGTGTCAGCCTTCGTCCCTTCAGCGACTCTCGGGTGAACAGATTCAGTCGTGTGGTTCCACCATCCCCTCAGTCCGTATTAGGAAGCTCCTCAGATGGTGCTCTTCCGCCTCATTTGGAACTTCCCCGACCTGGTGGACCCCCCCCTGCTGGAGCGCAGTGAGGAGTGGGCTTCCTTCAGGTTTTCCCTGAACGTCCTGGTGGAGTAGTAGTACAGCAGCGGGTTGACCATGCTGTTCGAGGCCGCCAGGCACAGCGTCACCACCACTCCCCGCTGCAGGGCCCTCGTGATGTTGCAGCCCCAGCGGCTGCACACGGCGTGCAGGTGCAGCGAGCGGACCAGGTGATAGGGCAGGAAGCAGAGCAGGAAGGTCGCCGTCACCATGGAAACCAGCTGCACCGAGCGCCTCCGGTTGCGAGTGCGAGCCTTGCTGGCCAGGTTGCTGCCGCAGGGGCTGGAGTCGGCCGTCAGCTGGCGGATGATTTTGCTGTAGCAGACGATGATGGTGAGGAAAGGAAAGAGGAAGCCGAAGGCCACCGCCACGTAGTTTAAGATGAGGATGCGCGACCAGGAGGGCGGGGTGTAGGGCTCGAAGCAGCGGGGCGCCCCCCTCCTGAGAGACAGACACACAAAGTTCAGCCATCATACCTGCAACCCTGCTGATCACAGTAAGATTAGTAAGTTTAGCATTTTATTTTAATTTAAAGTTGTTAAAGGAGGATTAATTTGACTCATTTCATGGTTTAAGGGAACACTGTGTCACTGCTCTGAGCTCAGGTCCTGCTCTAACCTGGGTGTGAGCACCTCACATGCTTTGCGAGTGCATACTGGGGCCTGTCACACTGACGTTATCACACACTGAAGGGAGGGCAGAAAAACACAGCAGGCGACACCTCCATCAATACGCAGCAGGGCAGCGACTGGAGGAGAGGAGCAGCTTACTCTGCTCAGAGGTCACTGTTAGAGTCCCTGCTGTAACCCTGGCTGCTGAAAACATCAGAGTTCATCATGATCTGTGGCTGTTATTCTATGTGAACGTGTGCAGAGGGGATTTTATTTAACCCTAAAACACTTTTAAATGTACTACATAAACAAAGTGCTGTATTAAGTACTCTGAACACTGCAGGCCTCCTGTAAGAACGATTCAAACCAGGTTTTATTGCTGAGAGATGATGTCAGAAATGTCAGCACAGAAGAAACAACCATTAGTTTGGTGTGCAGACGTAGAGCGACCTTTCAGTGGTTTATTCTCCCCGATGATGAAAAACTAACTCAGGGTAATAACTTTAAATGTCTTAAAAAAACAGCCTGAAGATTGATCTCAACTCCACAAAAATACACAGTACTGTAGGCTTCACTGTGTGTTTTATGTACTTCAGCATTACCAGATACAGGCTCAGACTGAACCGCCTCACTTATGGCTGTAAAACTATAAACCGATTACCACCATACTTCGCCGTCCTTTGAGCCAGAGGACCTCAAACATTAACTTTAGAGTCCATCACAGGCACGATGGAGACAAGGGCCATAACACGAGGTTGTGTTATTAAAGTGCTGAGTTATGGTGTCAAAGTGCGCTCCCTGACACGTGCATCAGGTCAGGGATGTAACGGCCTCTGTAGGATTTCCTGTGCTGCTGAATAAATAAATAATGAGCTTTTATTTGATGTGCACAGGCTTTCTGTAAGGCCCTAAAAGCATTAAGCAGGCTGCGTCATGATAAAAATGTCATGTTTTTACATAATATCTGCTGTTGACTTCCTCAGGTTGTGTTTCATTCACATTCATGCTTAACAGAGCTGTGACACCATGTGTGCAGCGGCTGAAAGATAAAGCTGCAGTTCTGCTGATGTCCCCACAGACTCCCATCATAAAACTTTACAGCCGGCTACAAACTGCTGGAGCCTCTAATTTCTCTCTTCACACACCCATCCATTCTCTTCCACTTATCCTTTTCGGGGGGGGGGGGGGGGGGGGTCTAGCCCAGCTGAGGTGAGAGGCAGGGTACACCTGTACAGGTCGCCAACCTGTCACAGGGCCAACACAGAGAGACAGACAACCATCCACATTCACACCTATGGGCAATTTTGAGTGACCAATTAACCTAACCCCAGTAACTGCATGTCTTTGGACTGTGGGAGGAAACCCATGCAGACACTGGGAGAACATGGAAACTCCACATAGAGACGCCTGGGCCAAGGTGGAATCAAACCCAGACCTTCTAGATATCATTCTAGCTGTGAGGCAGCAGTGCTAACCACCATGCCACCGTGCTGCAACAACTACAACTCACCTGTTTAAATTGGATTAAGGCTTAATGTTTGCATTATTAAGGGCGTGGCCTCTCTGACTGACAGACGGATGGTGACACAGGCGGCTGTAGCTGCTAGGCTTCACCTCAGCTAACTGGAGCCCCTGAACTGGACCTCTGCAGCATGTTTGTGCTGTTGGAGCCTTTGGAGCATTTTTACTGCTTTTCCTTCACACTTCTATTCCTTTTTGTTTCAAAGGCAAATTAACTTTGCTCTTCATAACATACAGAAGGCCGTTAAGATGAAAAACGCAGTCAAAGATGAGCTGGAGAACACAGCAGCACATTTGTCATCTAAAGAGGGTAATGCTGCATTCAGGGGCAGAGATCCATCACATGGACAAAACTCGCTCTGTGACTCATGTTTGTGGAAATTAAACTGCACACAGCCGGCTTCCAAAGAAGACCAGCTTTAATGGCTCTTTGTTGATCTTTTACTGGCACCATCACTATAGCGCATTCCTGTACACAGGAAGAAATACATTTCCTGCACCACAGAACAATTTTATGAGCAGCATCCTCGAGGAAAGAGATCGATTTGGCTTATTTCCAGCTATAAATTCAGATTCATGGACTTCTACACAATCAGACTTCTTTACACCAGTGTTAATTTAGTTGACGAAACATTTTCGTCATAGTTTTCGTCAACAAACCTTTTTTTCATGACGATAACGAGACGATAACTAAATAAAAACTACCTAAAATGATAAAAACGATAATGAAATTAACTGACACTTTCAACGAATGAAAACGACACAAAAATGCTTGGCGGGGAGTTAGGAAAACATCCAATCAAACGCACAGTTGCACAAATTTACTCTAAACTGGGGAACGCCAAACTAGCCTGTGATTGGTCGTTCCTTCCGATAGAACTAAGTTATGTAAACAATGTCAGCAGGGAGAAAGAGAAGAGCCGATGTATGGACACATTTGTCCTTTGACGTTGTGACAAACAAAACGATGTGTAAACCATGTGGGGCGACTATCTCGGGTAAAAACACGACAAATCTTAAACGACATCTGCAAACCAGTCACCCAGATCTCCATGCAAAGGTCAGCATTTTAATGTCATGCAGGGTAAAGTGTTTTTCCCAGTTTGTGTTTAGAGAAAATCTCCACACCGCGGTGGATTAGCCTTTATAATCTTAGTCCTGAACACTGCCCTGTACCTTTCAGAGCGTCCTGCTGTAAAACGCTCGGATTATCTCAGTAAGGTGGTGTTACTGATCAGCTGTGTGGGAAGCAGGTGAAACGCTAATGTTAATATTATTAATAATATTCCATAACTTTTAATAAATGTTTAATTTTGTGTAAGTGTGTATAATGACTAATTCAAGGGAACTGAAGAAAAAGCATTTACATTTTACACTCTTTATATTTTAGTCGACTGAATCGACTGTAGATTTAGTCGACTATATTCTTACCATAATTTTGTCGACTAAAACTAAAACTATTCAGATACTAAATTATGACTAAAACTAAATTACATTTTCGTCAAAAGACTATGACTAAAACTAAATCAAAATTTGCTGTCAAAGTTAACACTGCTTTACACAACCCAGAGGAGACGCCCCCTGCTGGTCATTAGAAACTTGTGCACTGGCACAAAGCTTTCTTTGACGTAGAGTCTGTGAAAGGCTCAGCAGAGCTGGTGAGACGGTGATAAATCTTCACTGATGGTTTTTTCCTTTGGAAAATATGTGAGGAAGGCTTGCTGTGCTAATATGAACTCTAAACACTGTCATTTTGTTTGTCTTTGTTCCTCCAGTAAATGTGAAACCATCAGCTGACATTCATTATGTACGTACACACAAAACAACTTCAGGCAGTAAATCTTTGAGAAATATTAAGCTGGAAATCCAAACACAAAACACTGCTGAGTAATAAAACAGACTGAAACCAATTTATTTGTTTTGACTCCTTGGGATGTGCTTAATTCCACTCTGCTGTTCATATCACAGGTGATAGATCACTCTGACAGATGAAAACAGCTGTGGTGTTTTCACAAGAATAAGGGTTTGAAACCCTGCTGGACTTGTTCAGCTGAGAACCAAATTTACAGGGAACAAAAAGACACAAAGCAGGATGTGCAGGATCAGTCAGCAGAACGTTTGTTTGTACTACAACAAACTGTATCCAGCGTTTCTAAGGAAGGATTCAAATCAGCCAACAGTGAAACCGCAAAGACAACAGCAACACATCCATCCATCATCCATCCATCCATCCATCCATCCATCCATCCATCCATCCATCCATCCATCCATCCATCCATCCATCCAATGGTCCATCCCAGGGTTATAATAATTTTGGATTTTACATTATAGTTTAGTTTTAGTTAGTTTTCAGAGTGGTTTTTCTCATTTATTTATTAGTTATTTTTGGTTTAAAGCTTAGTTTTAGTTTAGTTTTCATTAGTTTCAGTATTAGTTTTAGTATTTTCATATTTTGTCAGGTGCAACAGTGACTAATGTGTAATAAAAACCTGACAAAAGATACAGTTTAAAGAAATATATTCAACAGCCAACTGTTCACAAGACAGTTTGGAGCGCAGCTATATAATATCTGAGGTGTATGCAGACATAAAATTACAAACAAGAAGACTAAGGTCGTTTTATCTATAATTTCAGTTAGTTTTAGTTAACTATCGTTTTTTCCTTTTAATTATAGTTATTATTTATTTCAGTTAACGACAATGTTTTTTCAATTTCAGTTTTCAGTATTTCGTTCGTTTTCGTTAACTATAATAACCCTGGTCCATCCATCCATCCATCATCCATCCATCCAACCATCCATCATTCCAAGTGATATTCAGACAGTGGTGGTTCCAGAAATATTTTTCTGCAGGTGCTAAGGGGGGGGCTAAGCATTTTACTGAGGGTGCTCTGAAGGATCATTTGTTATTTCAGTTTTTAACACACAGACATACGCTATTATCTTAGGGGTGCTACGGGGGTGCTATGACTTTTCCAGGGGAAGCTATAGCACCCCCATCACCCCCCTGGCGCTGCCACTGTATTCAGAATAATATATGAGCATGTTTTCAAAGACGTTAATTATTTTAAAACAAATAAAACAAAAAATATTTAAACCAGAACAGTAAAAACAAAATAAATAAATAAATAAAATGTAATAATCAGCCTCTCATGTTCCGTCTTATAGCATTAAAAAATGTGTTCACCTGTTGCAGGATGCCTCACCTTTCTATGACCCCATTGGTCAGGAAGGGCGCAGAGGACACGCCCACAAACACCCAGACACCCAGACAGACCCATAAGGTTCGAGCGGGCGTAGCTAGAGAGCGGTGACGGAGTGGTTTAGCCACAGCCAACCAGCGCAGCAGGCTCAGCAGAGTGAGGAAGAGGATGCTGAGGGAAGAAGGGGTAGATTTCAGTGTGTGTGTGTGTAAGTGTGTGTGCTGGTTTAACTGGTGATGTGAGGTCTTACATATGGACTCATATATGGCCTTCTTAGTGAGGACATAAAGATTTATTTTTGTTGATGGTTGTGACTGAATGACTCATGTTGACTCACGTTGTGAACACTGACATCTTTTGGGTATATTCATGATCTTTATGGGAGACATTCAATTCTTCATGGTCCCTAAAGTGGCAGAGACATGCCTGAGTGTGTGCATTACCTGGTGTACAGGTTAACGTAGAAGCCGTAGACGCACAGCCGGCACACCCAGTCAGGGAAGTACCACACCCCTTTGTTGAAGTAATAAGCCAATCGCAGAGGGAG
Organism: Amphilophus citrinellus; assembly: GCA_013435755.1. NCBI lineage: Eukaryota > Metazoa > Chordata > Actinopteri > Cichliformes > Cichlidae > Amphilophus > Amphilophus citrinellus. The sequence goes on from CM024194.1 coordinate 4,627,426, forward strand.
GGTCAGGGAGAAGCTGCCGTCCGATATGGCGAGGTTCATCATGACCACACAGGAGGCGGACCGTCTGAGGAGAGGAGGTAAGAAAATGGACCATTTTAATCTTAATAATTAATTTAAAAAGCCTTCACCTACAGTGTTTGACATGCCCAAATAAAAGTCCTGAAACTTTGAAACTGTTTGTTCAGCATGCAGCTGAAATGTAACACAACCCCACTCCTGAGTGGTTTTGTGGTACCAGGCAGCAAAAATGTAGGCAGTAACATTCACATCCCTGTGATTTTATCAGAGCTGCCGGCTGCAGCTTGTTTACAGACTGCAGCTTGTTTGTATGATGGCTCCACAGTTAACACACAGGTCTGTAGGTTAGCAGATTAACAGGAGGGGAATTGTGATAGCTGTGCATGAAAAAGAAAAAGGAACAGCTGCTTAAAGTGAGGGAAAAACACACACATATAAGAGGAAGTTCAAAACTTAGGGACTACTTCTTCTTTTGACTGCTCCCTTTAGGGGTCACCACAGCTGCCTCCATCACACCCTATCCCAGCATCCTCCTCTGTCTCACCAACCCTCTTCAACCCCAGCCCGCCCCTCACTGCAGGTCTCACTACCATCCTGGAAACCTTCCCTTCACTCCTTCTATCACAGATCACACCCAGCACTCACCTCCACCTGCTCCACCCTGCCTGCTTTTTCTTCTCCACCTCTCTTGTGTCCAAAAGGTGGACATGTTCACCTTTCCAGCCGTCTCCCTTCTCTCACTGCAGATCACAATGCTGTCTGCAAACATGGAGACTCCTGCCTGCCCTCGCCTGTTAGTACTGCTGTCAGTACATGTGCATTTAAATTTATGGATCATGGCTGATCTACCAAAGCACAAAATTATAAATTATTAACATATTTGTAAAGATTTTGGGAGGGAATGATGGTATTGGACTTCTTTCTGATCCAAACAGCTTAATATAAATAAATACTTTGCATTTGTATATCTTCAGTGCAGCAGTGCTGCTATCACAACATAGTGGAGTACGTTACTGATAAACTGGTGTTATTGCTGCAGACTGCACACACTGCAAAGTTAAGGTTAGTTGTTCAGATCGGACCCTTCAGCGTGCAGGTTTTATTCTCCGTGTATTTCAGATGGCAGTGAAAGCCACAACAAGCGGCTGCATGGTGACTGCTTATGAAAATTTACCTACATAAAACTCTTATTGTGGACGCACCTGCTCACAGGTCCAGACGGTGGCAGTTATCCTGTTTTGATCATATCGTGATATCAAGTTTGCATGGAGCATAAACAAGCTGGTATTCACAAACTTGTCCCGGATTTGTGTGCGATTTGATAAGCAAATGAGCCACATGGTCATAAAATGAACAAAAAGAAGAAGCTCATGCGAGGTCGCCTTCAGCATGTGCCCAGGCCGAGGCTTTCAGACACAAATAACACTTTAATTTAACAGAGATTAAGATTAATATTTTTTACACACTAAACAAACCACAGCAGGAGACGGACTAAAGTTAAAGGTTTAGTTTGCTGTTTGCAGCGTCACACAAACGGCTGTTTTTATCTCCATCATCACTGATGTTTACTCCTTTGAGCTTAATTAGGAACTGAAGAGATTCGTGCTGGTCTGTGAAGCCTCTCATTTCCCTGACTGAACCCTCTCAAAGGTATTAATAAAGTTTAATCTGAAACTGTGCGTCTTCATGTTTCGACCCTTTCTGCCGGCTGCCGGCTCGTTTATGATGCCTGATGCTCAGTCTCATCCTCCTCTTCATAGTCGCAGTAACACGGCTGCTATCGCCCGCCTGGTTGAGGTCATGTGCTGAAGGTCAGAGTCCTCACTGCAGGAGTCTGCACCAGTCATTTCCCCTCACTCACTTCCTGCCTTCCTGTCTGCCCTTTCCTATCTATTGAAGCCAAAAGGCCTCATCTCCGAAAACCCTTTATCATCTCCCAGATCTGCTCTCCCATGTGAAATCACAGAGGTCCCCGAACATCTCCAGTGATAAGCTATCTGTTGTGCACCACACTCTGTTTGAGCTGGGGTATGGTATGAGGAAATTTAGAGCAGTTCCAGCAAGACAGAGGGGTAAATATGCAGGAATGTGGGGGCAGACGTAGGAGTTTGAAACGTGCTGCAGCCTCGTGCAGGAATAGAGATAAAACACAAGCATACAGACCCCCCCCAAACGCAGTAAAACAGGGAGGGGGACACAACACTGCCACACATTTATGACCCCAGTGGACCTGAACACCACATCCGTAATATAACTGTGGTATTTCAGGTTTGTCACAGAAAACGAGCCAAAGGGGCGGAGTCTGAGACAGACACAATGACCAGCTGCATAATTAACGCGTCTCTTGGTAAATATTAAAAATGGGTCCAAACACGGGCTAAATAAAAGTCTATTGTGGCGCCAGGGTGGAGCAGGCGACCACGTCTGCCTCGCGGCCGTGCAGACGGCGCAGGTTTGCATCCTGCCTCTCGACACCGCTGACTGTCAAATAAAGCCACCGAAAATAGAAATAAAAAAGTCTATTAAGGTACGGCATCAGGAAGCACCTGGTGAACCTGCGCCTTTCTAAAAAAATAATAAAATATAAGCATTAAATTACTGAAAATTTCTTCCTGCTGCAGTTTCATCTTAAAAGCGTTTAAAGTGTTTTTTAATTTTATGACTTTATTTTACAGAAACTTTTTTTAAACACTCGCAGCTTTGATCTGACAGAAACTGCTGTAACCATGCAGGCTGAGTCTCTGTGGCTGCTGTCTGGGTTTAACTGCTAACTGTGGATAAAGGCACTGCTTCTTACTCACTGAGTGCTTTCCTTTTTAAAACAGATTATTTTAAAATAAAAAGTTTGGTGTCTGCACTGAGTGCAGTTTATGTTGTAATAACACAGAGATATGGGTGGATGTGAAGAGTCAGAGGAAGAGCTGCAGGTCGTTCCCTGCTGTGAACCCTTCCTTATTAAAACGTCGGAGCATCTTTGTTAGAAAGTGAAAGTTTCTCTGTGGAATATTTCAGTTCAGCTCAGCTGGTCCCAAACAAGCTTTTCCTTCAGTCTGAGTCTGAGACTGAACCGCCCACATACCATCGAACCTTTGAAGGCCCGCCGCGCTCCTCCATGTTCATCAACCAGTACAAAGAAAGTGAGAGTCCACATGCTCGACCATCTCCGAGGAAAAGCAGCTTCTTGTTCTTTAAATAAATCCGTATGAAGACAAAGATCGCCTTTCAGATTCTTCAGGTTGTTTTTAGACGATGGTATGTTGGTATGTTCAACTTTGGAACTGGATCTGTTTGAACTTCACTGTCCTGAACTTGACCTTAACCCTCTTCAGTGACTCTGGGATTGGCTCTCCTAATGCCAGCATTAGGCAGGAATTAGACTTCTGTGTCGGGTCTTTATGGGGCCTACGTGCATACCTGGAAATCACCTCTGAACCAAAGGCCGTGATCACAATTCTTGTGTGGACCTGATGTGTAGTTACGTTTCTCGAGAGGTTACGGCGTCGCCTTCAGTGGATGCAGAGGCCTGAATGAGGCCTCAGACCTCACTGACGCTTTTCAGTTTGAGTCCAGCAGTGCGAGGATGGATCTGTCTAATATCTGGTGTCCACGTTTGCCAGCAAAGGGCTCAGGACTGTAAGGTTCAGTACAGCCACGGACAACTCTCCATGTTAGACAGTGGCTCACACAGCATCAGAGACATGTTTGTCCTGAGACTGATTGGGGATCAGAGATGTTTGTATGACCCAGTTTGGAAGGACGTGAATGTATGAAGGTCAAGGTCAAAAGTTCAGAAGGAAAAAGATGCGTTAGTCTTTATTTTAATGCTGAACGGTGAGAAATGATGGACGTCACAGAGCCACTTTGGAAAGTCAGAGAAACATTTGGAACGTTTCAACATGAAAGTCTACTTGATGAAAGTGTTTGAAGTCCTCGAGAGGATAAACATACATGTTTGTGTTTTCTAATATTTCAGAGTCAAAACGACATATTTGTTTGTTCTGATGATAAACAGTAACAATAAATGGGAGTGAGTGCAGAGGCCTCTGAAACAGACGCACAACTGTGAGCTCTGATGATAAACAATAACAATGAATGAAAGTCACAGAGTCAGGGTGTCACGCTCTGTGGGTGCTGTTGGGCTATTTTGAGTTTTCTGTGGGAACCTTTTGGTTTATAGTTGAACTTTTCTTGAATGCTGTAATCACAGTAAAGTGTTGTGTTTATTGCTTCTGTTTAATCTCTAGATTCAACACTAGTTTTTACATTTCTGATACTTTTTAATGTGTTTTTTTTTTGTAATGCGATATTGCCTTAATTAGTCTCAGCTGTTAACTCCCCCTGATTACCCTGCCTTCCATTTGTTTCTTCTTATCCAGTTCAGGGTCACAGCTGTCACAGAGGCAGGTCGCCAGACAATCATTCACACCTGCGACCAGTTTAGAGTCAGCAGTTAACCCGACCCGGACACGTCTTTGGACTGTGGGAGGACGCTGGAGAGAACCTGTGCAGAGATGGGCCGAGCCTGCAAACTGCACAGAGGACGGCCGCAGGTTCAAACCCGGGGCCTCCTTACTGTGAGGCCATGGTGCTAGCCACCACTCCTCTGTGCCGGCATTTCCCTGATTACCCTCTACTGTCTGTTTCAGATCAGCTGTTGTAGTGCTAAACAATAAGAATAAATGGGAGTCAGTGTGTGTGTGTGTGTGTCTGTGTGCGTTTGGATGATAAAAAATCAGAACGACCATACATGCACAGTCCCAACAAAGCTGCACGTTTGTGTGTCTGCGTGTTCTGACCTGCGGCCCGTCTGCCTGAAGAACACAGCCAGCGCGGCGATGTTGCAGAGGAACGCCACGGGGAACACGAGCAGGTACGTGTACCGGTAGGCGCTGTACTTGAACGCGTCGTCGTCGTGGACGCATTCCATCAGCGACTTCGTAGTGTTGTTGCCGATGGCAACGGTGGTGCTCATCAGGAGCTCTGCTGAAACAGGAAGTATTGGCACAGAATGAATGAACACAGCTGATGTGCTGAGTCATGCACATGACTGTAAGTGAGACAGGTTTGATGCAGTGACTGAGCGCATTCAGGCCTCCTGTTACTGCTCCAAATACCAGCAGAGCTGAATTTCTAATGCGACACATTAGAGAGTCTTTAAAAGGCCCTGAATAAACTGGTGCCTTTTTCCTTTAATTTAAAAAAATGTGATTATCCGCTGATAACACTGCTGCATGTTTGTGCTGCACTAAACAGGACGTGGGCATATTCACTGTCTGCTAACCCAGTTAGACTGAGTCTCCAGTCACCACAGGTCAGGGGTCAGAGGGTGATTAGTGGGCCTTTAAGTGTATAAAGCCAGTGTTTGAGGTCAGTGTGTCCGTGTCAGCGTTTCATAAGCAAATGATTTTATTTATAGGAACAAGAAGCAAAATGTTGTCCTCAGTCTGGAGTGTGCGAACGCTGCTGCTCAGGTGGAATTTACACAAATTTGTCACGTTTACGTTTCAGGTGAGAGAAAAGGGACTTTTTCTGAGCTGAAACTGCTGCTTCATTTCCTCCTGCTGTGGCCGATTTTCAGGTCAGATTATAAATAATTTGGTGATAACAACAGATCTCTGAGTGCGCCTAAACCAGAGCGGCACAACCAGGAAACCTTTGTGCATTTCCATAAGCTAAACAGATCCGCAACAGTTTGAAATAAAGCCGCTTTTATTGCAGAGCCGGTGAGAAAAGCTGCACTGAATATTTGAATTCTGGCTCCTGACTGGTTAACTGCCTTCTTATCTCATCAAATGTAAATTGCTGGATGCAAAATGATCTTTGTGGACTATAATAGAGGATGTAATCTACTGTTAGGGACGAGGGGGTGTAAACATTTAGATTTTATTCTCAGTTTTGGGCTATAAACACAAGTTTATAATGAAAAATAACTGCAGCAGAGGAACAGCATAAAATATACATTCCTCATGGATTTTGAGCTGATATGAAGGAGAAAGTCTCATAAACTCAGCCCCGTGTCCTGATAAGAAAGGGCTAAAAATGTGTGTGCTATCAGCGGCAGCAGGGCTGCAGAGTAAATCGCCCCCTGCCATCAGTAAACAGTCCTGAGCACTCGGACCCCTCTGAGCTCGGCCTCCTCAGTCACATCGCACCAAATGGCTGTTACAAACCAAAATATCATCATCGATCATCAGTTTTACCTTAAAGTCTGACTTATGGTTTCCTCACAGGTCGAGCTAAATAAAATAATACTCAGGTCTTTCTAACAAAGCTCCAGTTTGCCCTGAAGCTCTGACTGTGTCCTCGCACCTCGACCGCAGCAGCGTCGGCTGCCAAGTCTTTCCACCGTGTTTACACTCGTGTTTTAAGCTGCGCCCACACAGACAAGAGCAGCAGTTTAACAACCAGACTGAGGAATGTCAGCGGTACCAGATAACATGCAGACGTCACGCGCTGAATAACCATTATCAGTGTGAGTGGGTGGAAGGAAAACCAGTGGGAGTGATGGATGATGCAGACACACATGCTGCACGATGAGGGGCTAAAAAGCCTTTCTTCCATCCACAGGGTCACCTGTGCAAACCATCAGCTAATCATTTTATATGTGGGCGGGGCTTCACTTTCATTTCCACGGGTGTCTGAACATCCTGACATGTTCCCCTCTCTCTGAAATATTCATGCATTTATCCTCTGACTTTTCCCCTCTCAGCATCCAGCTGTTTGTGTGATATTCCCACATAAATTTATTCCACCATATAAACACTGGAGCCCAGCTTGGCCTGGCTGCTGCGACCTTTGACCTTCCCTGATTTGTGTTTGTGGCTGCCGATGCTGGAAAATATCTGACTGCAGCGTTTGACCGACAGTGACCGGCTGCAGATGGAAGAGCTCCACAGCTGCTTCATCTGCGCTCCTGAAACCAAACATGTAGACAGCTCTGCTGCTGCTGCTGCTGCTGCTGCTGCTGCTGCTGCTGCTGCTGCTGCTGCTGCAGGCACAAACACGGCTTTGGTTTCAGCTTTCAGGCACACACAGTGACACAGGCTGTGGGTGGAGGTGCCCTCAGGTCACAGGCTGGTGCTGTGGACCCCTCAGGTCACAGGCTGTGGGTGGAGGTGCCCTCAGGTCACAGGCTGGTGCTGTGGACCCCTCAGGTCACAGGCTGTGGGTGGAGGTGCCCTCAGGTCACAGGCTGCGGGTGGAGGCACCTCAGGCCACAGGCTGGTGCTGTGGACCCCTCAGGCCACAGGCTGTGGGTGGAGGTGGCCTCAGGTCACAGGCTGTGGGTGCTGTGGACCCCTCAGGTCACAGACCACCTGTAAAGGTCACCTGTTGGTTTGCAGAGTCAAGTCTTTTTTTCTAACCCAGCATTTCTGCCTCAGAGGTCTGAAATGGATGTGCTGAGTCGTGGATCTGACCATGACCTCATCAGCAGAGTGCTTCCTGAGGTCACGGCTCAGGTGAGAACAGGCTCCTTTGTTTTTAATATTTGCTGCATTTGATGCTGATATGGAACCCGGCCAGTGTATTCCCAGTGCTGGACCCAATCCTGGATAAATGTGGAGGGTTACATCAGGAGAGCATCTGGCATGTAGTTTTTAGTTTTTATGACAGGCGGTCTATTAAATTTCTTAAGTCAACACACAGAGCTTTAAACATACTTTGCTCTAATAACAGGAGCTCTTCCAGCAGCAGCAAACAGAGATCAGCTGTTGTTGGATAATCCGAACATATCTGCAGGTTAGGGCATGAACTCTGGGATGGAATCACTTCCTTCACTGCAGCGTTTCCCCCTGAAGGAGGAAATAAAAGCAGCGCTGAACAGCGTTCCTCGGCATTCGGAGAATTCCAACAGGTCTTTTTATGGCTGTCACTCAGATAATTCCAGGCCACCTTACCAAACCGGACCGACTGTTGGACCGCGCCCACAGGTTCCCACACTGTCAGGCTTGTTTTTAAAATCAGGTCACGGGAAGATTTCCACTCAGGACAGATTCATGTTGTGTGTTTTTCTCCTGTTCAGCAGATTTAATTTTATCATTTAAATAAAAACAGGGCTGTGTGGTCTACTGTGGGTTTGTACTCTGCAGTATTTGATGAGGTCCTTCAGGTGACTGAGCATCTCCCTGAGGTCATCTTTCAGGACAGTCAGCGTCTCTGCATGTTTCAGATCACTAAGCAGGTTTGTGAAGCCGGCCCACCCCCGTGGCCCCTCTAATGGATCCAGGATGCATCTGTTATCAAAATATGTAGCTGGCACAGCTTTCATTATTAGAGAGGGCATCTGGAAGCACTCTGAATATTTTTATTGCTGCATTTTTTCTGTTGCCTCAGGTTTCGCTGAGGCACACCTGAGGATTTTAGATCAGGTTCCCCCACTTCAGCACCACCGACTCTTTATTCAAAGGCTGTGTTTAAGTGTAATGAAGAGGAGGGAGTGAAATAGATGCTGCAGGCTTTCAAATCACCAGGACTTAAGTTTCTAAAGTTTCTTCTCCTCAAAGTTCTTTTATCCCAGAGCAAATTTCTGATTTTACATCTGGAAGCTCCAGTTTCCATCTCCTGTCACCTCTCCAGCTTCTCATACTCAGACTCCAAATGAAGCCGCACAGCTCACACAGGTTTGCCCTGAATCCTTTAAGGCAAACACTCAAAGGCAGCTGCTGCCAGTAAACAGAACACGGGCTGTTTGTCCCTCTGCTGAGCTCCATGTAAGGCTCTGAATGACAGCATATAATCTGAGCTGCTCGGGCTCCTAATCTGCGGGAGAGTTTCCTTTAAGCTCTGCTCCTGACTCGCTGCTTCATTAAAAGTTTCACTCACCGTTCATCTCGTCACCGTGTTGTCGCTCCCGCAGCCGCTCGTCCATTTATCCGTCCGTCCAGCGGTGTGTGTGCTTCCCCCTGCTCGCCTCCTCAGTGAGAGTTTGTGGGTGTGTTTCGTGGTTTTACTTGGAAGTAGGCGTACACTCACACACACACACACACTCTCACTCACACACTCACAGGCTGGGCACAGAGCCAACACACAGTCAACGGTCCACATTTTATGAGTTCTGACTAATCGGCAGACAAAAATAGATACACTCACATCAGCTTCACTCCCTACCTGACTGAGTCAGACGGCAGACTTAAGCTAAAATCCTAAATGTGGAAAGTTCGGATCCGGAGGGAGGCCGGAGCGTTTCCACCAGCCTGAAACTGTCTCAAAATGAACTGATCGGAATAAAAACTGCTTCAGTCTGTGATCGTTACAAAAAAATCACACCTGCCTGTCACACCTCGTTAAACAATGATGTCCATGAGTCAGAAATATGGTTACAGGCTTTGTTTCATCTCCACGCAGCGGTAATTAGACTTTAATTAATGTGACAATCAAATAAAAGGAAACACTTCATAACCCAACCAACGACTAAGACCCAGAGTACTCTGGAAATACATATAATTACATGGTATTTACAGCCTCAGTCGAGGTCGTATTAAGTGTTACTATATCTGGAAAAAGCAGTTTGATGAAACATGTGCAAACATACATGGAAATGTAGTGTATAAAACACAACTCTCAGGTAATCCCTGAGCAACACTTCCTGAAGGTTTTTGAACCTTTAAACTCGGCCGCTCTCCGGTCCTTGTACCTGACCGTTTTCAGAGGAATGCTCTTTTGTTTGCAGAGCCACTTAACACTGACCTATGAATCATTCAAACATAAAAAAGCTCCCCAACTGAAGCAATGAACTGATGCTGTGTCTACACACAACACACAGCTTAGCAAATCTGTGAAAAAGGCCACAGATATCCGAGTCTGACAGGAGAACACAGCATTTTTGCACCAACAATGTGATTCCCAAGAGCTCTGTGGCACATCCTGGAATGATGTGCAGTGTATCCTTCAAAAATATGAGGAAGCCGGAGGGTGGAGGGTAAAAGAAGTGGTCTGAAAAACTACTAAGAGCAGATGAAGAGTATCTGAAAGACCTGACACAGGACCTGAGAGATGATCTGGACCTTCAGCTGATCCGGTGGATGGGAGGTGTCAGGAGGCCGTTCTTAAGGAAGGGAAGCAGGGAGGAAAGGCTGAGGTCTGCCACGTTACACAGAACTGGGCTGAAAATCAGCAGCAAAGGTCTGATAGAGCCATGATCCACATTTTAAATCCATCCGCTCATTTTCTGCCACGCATCCAGTTCAGGGTTGCTGTGCAAATGTAACATTTTTAGTTTAGATCAGTTTGTTCAGAGCAGGTCAGGAGAGTCTAATCATCATCATCAGGCTTTGCTTTCATTTCCATTAAACTCTGTGATTGTGGGTCCTTTCAGCCCAGCTCCCTCACAGAGGATACAGACAAAAACTTTCTCCTGTGATAAACGTGCTTTTTTAGATGTTGTTGTTTTCATCAGAGGCCAAACAGGAAATGTGCGTTCCTGCCCGTCTGTGGGCTTCACACCGGCCCGCCGTCCACCACATTTTGTCCAGAGATAATTTAATAAGTTTGTTCCTAAGAAATGAGTTCAAATGTGTGTTTGGTCATGTGGTGAGAGCACAATGACAATAAAGCGATGCAGTAGATCCACGCCACCTTATCGACTCTAATCCAGGAGCTCTGTGATTAACTGCATTTAAACCAGGGCCGCTCTGAGCTTCACACACTGACTGCAGATCAGTTTAAGAGGGCTACAGTCCCCTCCCCTCTCCACAGTTTGGATTTTAATGTGTTTGAAGCACCAAAATGATCAACATTTTATATTCGATGTGGGGACTGACATGACTTCAGTGTCGAGGTCAGAGCTGCAACATCACAGCCATAAACTGCTGCCATCCTTCCGCCCCAGCCAGGAAGACAAACATCCCAAAAACAATGAACAGTCCCGGAGCTGAAGGACGAAATTATAAATGTGTCAAAGGATAAAAATACACAAGCTGCACGCCTCCATTCAAACTCAGCGTTCATGTGATTCTTTAAGCCTGTCATGTCTGCAGGAGTTTGTAACCAGAACTGTGATCTGAATGCTCTGCTGTGCCAGACAGATTTACTCTTCCAAGCTCTGTAGATTCTCTATAGGCTGCAGCTCCGCCCACCACAGCTCCACCCACAGCAGCTCTGCCCACAGCAGCTCTGCCCACAGCAGCTCTGCCCACCAGAAGCCCGAGACCGATAGCGAAAGATCCAGGACACCCGGACAGTCTGCAACCTATCGAGAGCACCGAAGACCCTTGGCCGCACACTCCAACAATAGCTGCACACCCACTCCGGCAGATGAGAGGGAGGTCCTAGATGAAGCCCCTCCAGCCGAGGAGCAAGGACCCCAGGGCCCAGGGTGCCCGAGAGCCGCCTGACACCCCACGGAGGATTATATAATAACTTACAGAAGGATTATTTGGTCAGCAGTGATTCATAACTGCAGGCTAGTTTTGCAGTATAAGATTCCATGGTGATGTAGCGCAGTAAGAAACTCAGGGTTAACCCTGACATGACCTGGATAGGATGAAAACCTGCTCCATAGGTCAGGCCTCAGGATTCTGAGCTGTTTCAGCTGCTTCTCTCTCTTAAACCTTTGTTTAAAGTAGTGACACCAGACAAACATGGATTTAACAGCGTTCCCTCTCTGAGCACAGGAACAGCCTCCACAGTTTATTTCATCATGATATTAAACACATAAAGGTGATTGTTATAAACAGTTAAATAAAACACAGCACTTTCATCAGACCTGCACATGCTCAGTATGTTCATTCTTTATATCGACCTGATGACCTGCTTGTATCCATGTAGTGTTTCCAGTCCAGCAGCTCCCTCTAGTGTCCATATCTAAAGCCTGTGGGAGGATGGTGTTAATCTAAAATGTGAATCATAGTGTTCCAGTCAGTCATCAGTGTGTCTCTGCACAGCTGTCATTTAAATGTGTTCAGAGGGCCTCAGTGTGTGAATGGTTCCAGTTCAGCTCCATAACAGCAGCTCACTGACACCAGAGGATGGCTGGTTTTCATCTGTGTGACGTGAACAGTGATCAAGGGCCTCTCAGATGTGTTCCTGGTCTTGTGTGACAGCTCTCACTGACATGGTTTTAATTCAGAGAGTATTAAGGAAACATGATGGCACGCCAGTTCATTTATGGTTACATTTGTAAAATAATGCTCATTGCCTCTGCTTCTCTGGGCTCTTTCCCTTTGATCATGAGGGCTCCGTCTGGGATCTCCCTCCTTCCCCCTCTGAGGTTTGCATGGTTGCCATCGTGATGTGTGGCCTTCTGGGCTCCTGATGGGCGTGGATGGCCCGGGTCTCCTGGGTCCTTCCTTGTTGACCTCTGGATCCTGAGGGGCGTGGTTACAGCTTCTTGCCCTCATTGGTGAACACGTTCCATGACAGAGGCACACACACATTACTGCAAACCACAGCAGGACTGTGTGTATATGTATATGCATTTGGATATATGTGAATATGTGTATGTATGTTTGTACCTCTCTCCTATTATTTTTTCTGTCTTCTACCCCTTTTTCCTTTTTCTTTCTTTCTTTCTTTCTTTCTTTCTTTCTTTCTTTCTTTCTTTCTTTCTTTCTTTCTTTCTTTCTTTCTTTCTTTCTTTCTAATTCCTCTTATACCTCTTCCTTCCTGCCTCTCAGAGCTGGCATGAATAAATGAAGCAAACATAACAAGAGTAGCCTCTAGAACCAGTAGAAAAGAGGAAGAGGAAGAGGGCGGGGCTTTACTTGGTGTCAGTGAGAGAAATGAAAAAAAGCTCAAATGAGTGAGAAGGACGATGAAGGAAACATCTGTGCTGTGTCTGCTCTGTAAGTAGAATCTCTGTGTTTGTTTGAATTATTGACCTTTGACTCAGGGATGTGTGAAAAACTGTAAACTTAAAGCTCATATTTTTAAAATCAAAGAAAATCTGCTGGAGCTACAGTAGAAATGATTGTGGTTCTTCCTCCACGCTGAGCCGCCTGCTGTAACTGTCCTAATGAGGCAGAGTCAGCCTGTGTAGGAAACAGAGCTGTTTCAACATTCTCATTTTCTCTGCTCATAACAGAGTTCAAGCTGAGTCCATTCATTAGAGTTTAGATTGAAATAAAGTTTGTACTCACATGTAATAATATTTATTATTATATTAATAGAGCACAAGGTTCAGTTAGACTTACACTAAAATAGAAACGTCCTCCTGTGTGTGTGTCAGTGTGATGTGTGTGTGTGTCAGTGTGATGTGTGTGTGTCAGCAGTCCATATCTTTGTGTTGAGTGTTTCAAAGAGCTGTAGCTCCATACTTTACAGTATAAATGCTGAAAAAAGGAATGAAAGGAAACCTCATTTAGCTTAAATCTCATTGCTGCATCTTAACATGATGCTCAGTGTGTCTGTGAAGGTTCTCCATCATCCAGGTCATAGTTAGAGTGTGAAAAAAGGAGACTGGAAGTCCCAGTGATGGAGGATGCTCCAGAAAAATAAATGCTTAAATAAATATAGATACCTGAAAACTTAAGTACAGTAACGGAGTATTTGCACTTTGTTACTTCCCACCTCTGCTGCCCATCTCCTGGAATCTCCTCCATGCTCTGAAACTGTGCCGGGAGACACAGCAAACCTTCTGCCAATGGCACGTATTGATGTGCCATCCTGGAGGAGTTGGACTACCTGTGCAGCCTCTGTAGGGTCCAGGTATGACCTCATGCTCCCAGCAGTGACTCTGACCCTAGCCAAATGCAGAAGTAAAGAAAAGATGAGGAGGGAAAATGTGAGTGTCCACCTGTAAAACCATTCCTGTTTGGGGGTGTCTCACTGTTGCCCCTCTAGAGCTCCTGTTGGTAATTTTTCACTCCTTTTCAGTTTCATGAACACCAAAGCAGCTGAGACTGATTAACAACCCCCTCTGATACTTAGGTCTGTTAAAAATCACCAACGATCTGCTGATGGCAGCAGACTCTGGACTTATAATGATACTCATTCTCCTCAATCTCAGTGCAGCTTTCATCACATTTCACATTCCATCCTCCTCCATAGATTAGCTTCTATAGGTTTCACATGTACTCCACTGTCCTGGTTCCAGTCATACCTCTCTGGCTGCACCCACTTTGTCCAGCTTAAAACGTCTGTATTGTGTATCACCCCAGTCTCTTCTGGTGTTCCTCAGGGTTCTGTTCTTGGCCCTCTCCTCTTTGTCATCTACCTCCTACCACTTGGACATATCTTTAGAATATATGGTGTTCATTTTCATTGCTACAGTATGTGGATGATACCCAACTCTACATTTCATCCAAGCCAAATGCAGTCCACCCCACCCCCACCCCACCACCACCACCACCACCCTCCCTCTCTCCCTTTCTGGAAATAAAATCCTGGTTCTCACATTCTGCTTGTTGGCACCAAGTCCACTCTTGCCAAATCAAATCATTTTACACTTACTTTCAACAACTTCACTGTCCCCATCTCTTCCCAACCACCAAACACATTCACACATCAAATCTCTTGCCTAGGGACACAACGGCAGCATGTGCTCAGATGGGGACTTAAACCAGCAACCCTCCGGTAGCCACTGTGCAACTGTCTTCCCTCGTGTACACTGTGTTCCTCTTCGTCCATGCTTTTCACCACACCTCCTGTTCATCTATCTACAGTGGGGTCTTGAGCCTTCTGTAAACAGCCACTCACCTTTGGAACTCACTCCCACAGTCCTTGAAGGGCATCAATAAGAAAGGTGTATGTCCTACTGGGAGGAGCCCCTGAGGTAGATCCAGGACATGCTGGAGAGATCATATCTCTTGGCTGGCCTGGGAACACCTTGGGGTCCCTCTGGATGAGCTGGTGGAGGTAGCTGGGGAGAGGGAAGTCTGGGCTTCTCAGCTTAGGCTGCTGCCCCCACAACCTGGCCCCAGATAGGCAAAAGAAAATGGATGGATTATTATTATTACCTGACCACATCAATATCCCAGAGTTTTCACTGACTTGATGTTAAACGCCGATTAAAGAAAAGTTTATTTAATTTTTTTTTGTTTGAGCAATGCTGTAAGGCCTGCTTTTCAGCTAAAAAGGAGATGCATGAAGAGTCAAAATTGTGTGAGCCTGTTGTTGTCCAAACTTTACTGAAACTTGTTTTTGAGCAGATTTATCAGAGAGAGACGATTTTGTGGGTCTGTCAGCTGTTTGTGTGGAGTTGTTCTTTGTGTTCACCTCAAACCAACCTGAGTGTCATTTCTTTTTAGCTCTGACCTCAATGCTGAGCTGCACAATAAACCAAGGTCAGTAAACTTCTTCTGTCACAGCTTCAACCTGATAAATGCTCACTAATATGACCTGTTTGGCTTCATGTTTCATTGTAACCCTCACAGCTCGTCTGACTGTGAGTCCCAGCAGCTCTCAGTTCTTTGAAGGAGACTTTGTGTCTCTGAGCTGTGAGGAGGACGACAGCTCTGCTGGATGGACTCTGAGGAGGAACACAAGCAACCTGCAGAGGACTCAGTGTGGAACAGATGGATGGGGAAAACCAGCTGGTTCTTCCTGTACCATGAGCTACGCTTACCCACCAGACAGTGGAGTTTACTGGTGTGAGTCCAGAGAGGGTGCCATCAGTAACATGGTTAAGCTCACAGTCTCTGGTAAGCTGAGTGTGTGGAGTTAGTGTTGATGAAGCTGTGTGTAAATGGATGAAATGCTGTAGTTTGTCTCTGTGTTGAGGTGGATCAGTGATCCTGCAGAGTCCTGTCCTCCCTGTGATGGAGGGAGATGACGTCACTCTGTTCTGTCAAACAAAGACCACTCCCTCCAACCTCCCAGCTGCTTTCTATAAAGATGGCTCCCTCATCAGGAAGCAGCCTACAGGTCACATGACCATCCAGCATGTTTCCAGGTCTGATGAAGGCCTCTACAAGTGTGACATCAGCGGTCATGGAGAGTCTCCATCCAGCTGGATCACTGTCACAGGTGACACACTCACCTGTCTGTGTTTCTGCAGGTTTCAACATTCACAATGTGACCATAACTTAATGACTGTGTTTGCTTTATTTTAGAGAGACACACCACCACACCTCCACCTACATCCACACCTCCACCTACATCCACCTCTCCTCCTCTTCTCTCTGTGATCTCCTCTGTTGGATCAGTCTGTGTTGTGGTTCTACTGGTGTTGCTGGTTCTGCTGGTGAGACGATGTGTTCACAGGAAACCTGAAGGTGAGACTCAGACTTCCTGATCTTTAAGTTTGTTTAGTAGAAAAAGGTTCATTCATTATGATCACAGTAACTTTCTTCAATGTAATCTGTTTAGATATTTAATTTCTATTATTGTTCATTTCAACAGATCAAGATGGAGCTGGAGATGATGACATCACTCGTGTCATGTACAGTGATGTCACAACGTCAAATCATCAACAGCCAATCAGACGAAGCAGAGGTAATGCTGCGTTTTCTTCCTGTGGGGTGTTCAGGGATGAGGTCCAATCCAATCCAATTTTATTTATAAAGCGCTTTAAAATCACCCACAGGGTCCAAAGTGCTGTACAGTATAACAATAATATACATAAAACAGCTCAATAAAATGCATTAAAATACTTAAAAATTACATAAATACAAAAAAAAAACCAGACTCACAGACTCAGTGTTCAATTAGTGTTAAAAGCCAAAGAAAAAAGGTGAATTTTTAGAAGTGATTTAAAGTGCATGAGTGATGAGGCCTGTCTAACATGCAGTGGCAGATCATTCCAGAGATTCGGTGCTGCCACTGCAAAGGTCCCCTCTGAGCTTAAACCTGGTTTTAGGCACAGTCAGAAGCAGCTGGTCTGCTGACCTGAGTGACCGGGTGGGAATGTAAGTGTGTAGAAGCTCAGAGAGATAGGGTGGGGCAAGACCATTTAGAGATTTAAAAGTAAATAAAAGAATTTTAAAATGGATCCTAAAACAAACGGGCAGCCAGTGAAGTGACGCTAAAACAGGTGAAATCTGCTCATGTTTGGAGGCACCAATTAAAAGCCGCCCAGCAGCATTCTGCACCAGATGAAGCGAGCAATAGCGGACTCTCTAAGCCCCATATAAAGTGCATTACAGTAATGCAGTCGAGTGGTGACAAAGGCGTGGATTACTGTTTCAAAGTCTCGCCTTTGGAGAATTGGCTTTATTTTGGCCTCAGGTGAACAAAGCTTGACTTGACCACAGCATTTCTGTGGCTGTCAAGCTTCACGTCTGGATCTATTTTGACTCCTAAGTTTGTGACTGTTGGTTTGAGAAACTGTGCCAGAGGACCCAGATCTACCAGAGGGGACACTGAGTTGTTACCAAAAACCATCACCTCTGTTTTTTTCTCATTGAAACTCAGGAAATTTAGAGCCGGCCATGCCTTAATGTCACCTAAGCATTTAAGTAATTGTGCCACTGAGTAGGAGTCTTTCCTTTTAAGTGGCACAAATATCTGGCTGTCGTCTGCATAGCAGTGGAAAGAGATACCATATTTTCTAAGTATGTGGCCCAGCGGTAATCGATAAAGAGAAAAAAGGAGCGGGCCTAGAACCGAGCCCTGTGGTACCCCACACACAAGTGGAACCGTGGAGGACACAAATTCACCAAGTCCGACTGAAAATAGCTCAGGGCTGTGCCCCTGATTCCCGCCCACTGCTCCAGATGAGAGATTAAAATTTTATGGTCAACTGTATCAAAGGCAGCAGTTAAATCTAAATGAACAAGAACAACACAATCACCTGAGTCAGTAGCTAAGACGATGTCATTAAAAACTCTTAAAAGTGCTGATTCAGTGCTGTGCAGAGGTTTAAAACCAGATTGGAAGACTTCAAAAATATTGTGCTCATTTAAAAAGGTCATTAGCTGACTGTAAACTACATTTTCAAGGATTTTTGATAAAAAAAGGCAGACTAGAAATAGGTCTAAAGTTAGCCAAAACTGTGGGATCCAGACCAGGCTTTGTTCAGGACAGTTTCAGCTCCTTGTTAGTGTAGTAAAGATGTTGGTCTCTGTGTTGGACGTTTTATTGTGGGAGTCTGTGGGGACTGACTCAGTTCTGGAGCCTCATGTGGATCTGAGAGGAACTGTAGTTTGGGGACTTCATTTTTCAGCTCTGGAAGTTTCCACTTGTTTAGTGTTCAGATGAATCTATACAACCCATAACTTCACACACATGATGGGCTATGAGGACATGATGGAGCATGTGAGGGATGATCAGCAGTCAACATGTGGATTGTTAAGATAAGATAAGATAGTGTTTATTTGTCACATGCACAGTTATACACAGTACAATGCACAGTGAAATGTATTTTGTACCTGCAACCATATATACACACATATAAATAAGAAGAATAAAAATAAAAACAAGTAATTCACACTGTACACTATACTCTATATACTATACACTATACACACTTTTACATGGAATTATAGATTATAATATTTACATTGTGCAATAATAGTCCAGTTAGGGCTCAGAGTTGAGCAGATGGATGGCTTGTGGGTAAAAACTCTTCTTCAACCTTTCAGTCTTAGTCCTCAGGCAGCGGTAACGCCGGCCTGATGGGAGCAGGGAGAAGAGAGAGTGTCCGGGGTGGCTGGGCTGTTTTAGGATCTTCATGGCCCTCAGCCTGCACTGCTTGGTTGTAAATGTCCTGCAGGTTGGGGAGGGTGGTTCTGATGGTCCGTTCAGCTGAACGAACCACCCTTTTTAGGGCCATGAAGTCCTGCTTGGTGCAGTTTCCCATCCAGGTGGTGATGCTCCCACGCACGATGCTCTCGATGGTGCAGGTGTAAAAGTTTCTGAGCACCTTGAGTGGGAGCTTGAAGTCTCTCAGCCGCCTGAGGAGGTAGAGATGCTGTCTGGCCTTCTTCACAGTGATGTTTATGTGATGAGTCCAGGACAGGTCCCGGGAGATGGTCAGTCCCAGGTATTTGAAAGTGTCCACTCTTTCCACCTCAGCACCACTGATGACAAGTGGATGGTAGTCCCTCTGCTGCTTCCTGCTGAAGTCCACGATCAGTTCCTTCGTTTTGCTGACGTTGAGCAGGAGGTGGTTCTCCTCTCACCAGTTCTCCAGGCGGGAGACCTCTCTCCTGTAGGCTGTCTCCTCATTGTGGGAGATTAGTCCCACAACAGCAGTGTCGTCAGCAAACTTGATGATGACATTGGACTCTGATGTGGCCTCGCAGTCATGGGTGTACAGTGAGTACAGCAGAGGGCTGAGCACACAGCCTTGGGGGGATCCGATGTTGAGGGTGAGGGAGGATGAGGTGAGGTGACCCACTCGTACCACCTGTGGTCTGCTGGTCAGGAAGCTGTGAACCCACCTGCACAGGGATGGGCCCAGGCCCAGGTCCAACAGCTTAGAGACCAGCCTGGAGGGAACTATGGTGTTGAATGCTGAGCTGTAATCTACAAACAGCACTCTCACATAGTTCCCCTTACCAGTGTCTATGTGTGAAAGGGTCTTGTGGAGGAGGAAGGATATGTTGTAAGAGTAAAACAAACATTTTCATGATGCTATCAAAGCCTAAAATCAATTTCAACTTCCACTTCCACTCTGAGTGTTGCTGACTGTGACGAAGGAGCTCTGTGGTCAGTCACTTCCACCCAAACTTCCTACATACAGTATATCAAACCAATAACACTTCCTGGTTTCTCTGCTCTCTCTGGTTTATATGGTGGTGATGAATGAACACGCCAAGCAGTTCAGCAGTAGGCCTTACTGGTGTGTTTCAGGTAGAATAAAATAGACAGTTCTTTTATTTTATTTTGCCCTTAACTAACCTTTACTCAACCACACGTCCACCTCTGGGCCACATAACATGCAGCAGTGCTGTGAATGAGTCATATGTACAAAAACAGCCCAGATATGTCTGCTGTCTGGGTTTGGTTGTTGTTGAGAGGATGAATCTGTTAATATGAGATGTGTAAACTCCAAAGATCATTAACTTTTTTTTATGCTTCTAAAATCCTCTTTTCATACAAGTACTTGAAGTTCTACATGTAAACCAGCAGCAGATACTTCCTGTTGATTCTAGCTGGTCTGGTCCACTTCAGACAATAACAGTGTTCATGTTGGTAAAGAGTTGCAGTTGCTTTTCAAAAAAAGGGAAATGTGATCATCTTCCCTCTTCTCACCCCCCCCCGGCACAGAGATGTTAAGAAAACTGTGAAAAGCTGCTGCAGTTTATTAAAAACAAAAAACTGTTAATTTTGGCACTGCTGCAGTTTATGTGTCAGTGGTTCTACCTGCAGTAACTTTATGTTTGATTGTGCAGAGACTGATACAGCTGTGGTCTACTCAGCAGTGACAGGTGGAGACGTCAGCTATGGAGAACCAACCATCAGAACAAGGAGGCCCAGGTACAGCTGCTCTGTGACACAAACAAGCTAGCTGCTAGCCCAGTGTCAGCCATCATGCTAAGCTAAGCTAAGCTGACCCCACATGACTCCAGCTCAGAGCTCAAATTTGTGAAGGTTGTCAAACTTCTCACCTCTGTCAGAAATAACCTCTTTCCTGAGAAGCTGACGTGTTCCTTTAAAGGACATGCATCAGACTCAAGGCCTGTGGGCCGGATGTGGCCTCTAATTTCATCCGGCCCACGGGCCTTGAGTCTGATGCATGTCCTTTAAAGGAACACGTCAGCTTCTCTGGAAAGAGGTTATTTCTGACAGAGGTGAGAAGTTTGACATCCTTTGCAAGTTTGAGCTCAACTTTCTTAAATTTGATCCAACTTTTCTCAGATCAGGCAGGCACAGTGTTGTCTGCTCTCGTTTTCTCCGCCTCAGCAGTGATTACTGCAACCGCAGCAGAAGTGGGCGGGCTTAGTTAATTTGGCCAATGGGGCTCAGATTATTATAGACTGGCCAATTGAAGGCCTGAACAGGGGGAATAACGGTGATTGACACATAAATAATGCATGAAAATAAATGAAACCCAGGAGAAGCAGGATTCTGAAACCCTCTGGGTTACATTATTAAAAGATGTCAGTTTTTGTGTGCGTAGATGAAACAAACCCGACAGCAGCTCAAAATACGAACTGAAGCTGAGAGAAAGAAACCAACACTAAAGCTACATTAGAGGAAATGATGTCATCAAAGATCACCACAGATCTGTGGGCTCCAGGTTTGACTTCGTGAATTTCAGCTTGCAGTTGTCCTATCTGAGCTGGTTCCCAGTACAGTCTGAACTGGGACTGTGGCCCTTCTTCCACCAACCGGGTGCTGGTGCCAGTATCTGAACCTTTCAACAGTTTTTCCACCACAGAAGCAAGCGGTACTCGGACGAAAAACAGGTTCAGCTCCGGACCCGCAAGCTAGCTGGTCTGGAACCAAGAACGTGTGACGAAAGCGGCAGGAGGGCGTGACTCTGCCGTCTCAACATCAAGTTTTCTACCATATTACATGTGTATTACATGAGAAAAGCGAAGCGATTTTCACGGCTGTGAATTAGGTTGGGCTCTAAGGCTGAACTTGCTGCTTTGTATCAGTTCATATCACAGATAAAAGGACCACAAAGTGCGTACTTGTCATCTTGCTCTAATCGCTGTCTGTGTTTCCCTCTGTGCTGCACACAGATGCTGCAGTAGTTGGTTTGGACCCTAAAACGTATTTGCAGCACAGAAAGGGGAGCGTGTTCTCCCACATTTGTGCGCTTCGGCTTCCGTGTCCAAACGAGGACCCGCCCACACTCATACGTAAAGGAGCAGTTCGCAGAAACACGGTGGGAACGCGGGCCGTTCTTAAGCGTTTCACCGGTTCACTGAAACCAGCACCAGCACTGGCACGAGCAGCGGCTCCTCGGCGGTGGAAACGTATTATGTCTGTGATGCAGAGAGGTGCAGGTTGGAGGTCTTGATTGAACTCCAAAGCTTGTAATCATGTTTCCTGTTGTTTGAACTGTGTGTGTTTGTGTTCAGACTTTAAACCAGAGCCAGACGTCGTCTACTCTTCACTGAAGTATCCACCAGTCCAACCACTGACGTCCAGCTGCTGCTCTCTGACTGCTCCCCCAGCACCTCACAGACCATCCATGTGTTACACAGATTTTTTATTTTATTCTCCCTCTTATGACCCCAAATTACTTACTGGAAACTGTAATTAACTGCATTGTAGTGTTTCTTCTATCCTCGCTAAGTTCCCTGTTGTTGTCTCTTGATCTGGTTTCTCTGCAGAGTTAATAAAGTTTCATTTCCTCATTCAGTGGCTGCAGACTGAACAGAAAAGCTTCAGTGAAGGGTTCGTGTGTTTGTGACAGAATGATTTTGATTCCTGTTCCAAAGCAATTTGAACAGATTGTGTGCTTTGAGGAATAATCAGGGGAATTTTTCATCACATTTAACAGCATAAGAGAGAAGAGTGGTAGTACTTTATGTCAAAAGAATGACTGATCAGGGGCAATAAAAATTTGAGTTATGATGTCATATTTTCTAGGACCGTTAATATATTTCACAATATTTCATAATGCATATATCATAAATGGGCAGTGAAAAATGTATGTTGGGAATGACCGTGCTTCTGTGCCACCAGAGTGTAGATGAAATTGTGAAGTTTTTTATAGAAAAAGGAGCGCTTCCTTAAACACTGGCCAGGGTGATTTTATTTTATTTTTTACTGAAAAATAAGACCAGCTGTTTTTACCCCAATT
>CM024194.1:4650525-4757294 GCA_013435755.1 Amphilophus citrinellus
ATAAAACTGATCTGTCAGAAGGCGGCTTACCTCCACGGAGTAGGTGAGGTCAGGATCTGTGTTTTCTCCTGTTCTCTGAAACAGGTCCTCACACAGCTGCACACAGACAGACATCATTAATGTCACTCTGCATCAGTCTGGCCTTTCACTCAGCAAATATTAAAGTCACTTACCTGTGGTATGATGCCTTCCTGTCCAGGCTCCTGTTTGCCCATCATAGTGTAGCTTTTTCCTGCACCCGTCTGTCCGTACGCAAAAATACACACGTTGTATCCTGGAAAACAACAACAACAACATGTTTGTGATCATTTTAAACATTTTCCTTTAGTGACCAACAACTTCCATGCTTTAGGATTTTAGGGGAAAAGTCTTCTGCTCATTCTATAAATAATAAATCTCTGCATCTTTAAATGCAGCCATATTACAGGAGGGTAGCTTTATCTGACTGACAGTTTAAAAAGTTAATCTTCTACTAAAATCTTCAGACCTCTTTAAATTCTGCTATATTTGAAACATGTGACCATATAAAGTCACTTGTCTGACAGCCTGAGATCAGCTCGTTACAAAAAACGAGTGAAAAAACTTTTAGTGTTTACTTAAATATATTGATCTCATTATACACCAACCCACCAACACCATAAATTTGACAGGATATAAGAAAAACCCTCAATTTAACTACTACTACTTTAGTTATAAAGCACTTTAAAACAACAGCAATTGCAACAAAGTGCTGTACAGATAGAAGTCAAATAAACTAATACACATAACAATGACAACAACGACAATAAGCACCAACACAATAAAACAAATAAAACGAATAAAATGAGTCTCAGCATGTATTAAAAGCCAGGGAATAAAAATGTGTCTTAAGAGCGGTTTTAAAGGTCGACAATAAAGGAGCGCTCCTAATATGCAACGGCAAGTTGTTCCATAGTTTAGGAGCAGCAACACTAAAAGCTCTGTCACCCTGAGCTTCAACTTCGACCTTGGTACCTCTAGGAGCAGGTGATCAGCTGACCTGAGGCAACGAGCTGGGAGGTATGGGTTTAACAGCTCACAGAGATAAGATGGGGCAAGACCATGTAAACATTTATAAACAAATAAGAGAATCTTAAAATGAACTCTAAAATGCACTGGTAACCAGTGTAGTGAAGCCAGAATAGGAGTGATATGCTCTCTCCTTCTGGCCCCCATCAGAAGCCGCGCAGCAGCATTCTGGACGAGCTGAAGGCGCTTAAGGGAGGATTGACTAATTCCAAGGTAAAGAGCATTACAGTAGTCAAGCCGAGATGTAACGAAGGCATGGATCACTGTTTCAAAATGTGGTTTTGAAAGGATCGGTTTAATCTTTGCCAACTGCCTAAGATGGTAAAAACAGGACTTAACCACTGCCCTGACCTGGGAATCCATTTTAAAGTCGCTATCAATTTTTACACCTAAGTTTGAGACGGTCTGCCTTAAATAAGATGCCAAGGGCCCAGGTCAATGGAAGATGTTGCGTAGGAGCCACTGGGACAAAACACCATTACCTCAGTCTTCTTATCATTAAAACATAGGAAATTTAAGGCCAACCATGCCTTAATGTCTTCAAGACACAGCAATAGCGGCTTAATCGAGTGTGTACCTTTTTTTAAGGGCATGTATATCTGGCTATCGTCTGCATAATAGTGAAAGGAGATCCCATGCTTTCTAAGTATTGAGCCCAATGGGAGCAAGTAAAGTGAGAAAAGCAGGGGGCCGAGGATTGAGCCTTGAGGGACCCCATAAAGTAGGGGAGCAGATGAAGATTCAAAATCGGCTAACCTTACAGACATGGTTCTGTCTGCCAGATAAGACCTAAGCTATTCTAATGCGGTGCCACTGAAGCCAAACTGGGTTCGTAAACGGGCTAATAGAATACTGTGGTCCACTGTGTCGAATGCTGCAGTTAGGTCGAGGAGAACAAGAACAACATGCTCCCCGGCATCATTTGCCCTGAAAATATCATTAAAAACTCTCACTAACGCAGACTCCGTACTGCGCAGGGCCTTAAAACCTGACTGAAAAACTTCCGCAATGTTATGTTTATCTAGATAGGACGTAACCTGAGTGGAAACAACTTTCTCTAAAACTTTGGAGATAAAAGGCAACTTAGAAATAGGTCTAAAATTTGCTAAAACTGTTTGATCAAGGCCGGGTTTCTTAAGAAGAGGTTGCACCACAGCATGCTTAAAACTCGCAGGAACTGTACCTGACAGCAGGCTGTTGTTTACAATGTCAAGAATAATCTGTCCTATGCTGGAAAAGGCCTCCTTAAGAAACTGAGGGGGAGCGGGGTCATGAGGAGAACCTGATGGCTTATATATATATATATATATATATATATATATATATATATATATATATATATATATATATATATATATATATATGGCTGTATGGCTATATATCCTTTTAAAAAAGTCAGATTCACTGTTTCAAATTTTTCAAACAGGGCTGGATAAGGAGCCATACAGGAAGGATCATAAATAGGTGGTAAAATAAGGGCTCTTGCAGCAGCTACCCTATCTTTAAAAAAGTGCAGAAAATCATCACATGCTTTAGGACATGCCTCTACACAGACAGGCTGCAGGGCATTAAGGGCATAATCAATCATTTTAAACATATACGTGAGTTATCACGATGGGACACATAATCTTGGATAGGTATTCCCTTTTTTCTTCCTTGACGGTGTTCTGATAGTGTCGCCAACAGTTTTTGAGGATCTGGAAGGAAACTTGCAAATTGTCCTTCTTCCATTTACGTTCAGCCTTACGGCATTCCCGTCTGGCGGTGCGAGTTTTGTCATTAAGCCACGGATCAGTTTTTACTTTGGACTGCATTATTTTCTTAGGTGCTACAGCATCCAAAATACACTTACAAGATCCGTCCAACCAGAGACTTAGTTGCTCTGTATCTAAGTCAGAGGGAACGTTAAGCTGCTCAAAGGCAGCAGAAAACTGTGCAAGAGTAGAAGAGTTAAAAACTCGACACCGACCAGCGGGAAGGAGAGGTTTAACTGTGGCAGCAGATAGAACAACATTTAACAACAGGCATATGATCAGAGATAATATTATCACCTATTTCTAGATCAGTCACAGGCAAGCCATAAGAGAGAATAAGATCCAATGAATGACCATGTTCATGTGTGGGGCCAGTCACCCACTGCACCAAACTGCTTATTAGCAAAGACACAACCAGACAGCACAACACTCAGCCATTAGCATTAGCCTACGTAGCACTACAGTACTCAACATAATCATGCTGTCATCATCATCATCCTCATAATCCTCAGCAGTCTCATTATTAGTCTCAGTATGACTACTGTAATTATTAGTCTCTGTAGCACCACCAACAACATCCGTCTGAGCCTCATTATTGGCAACATGAAGCTTGTTGGAGGCCCAAAACTGCTAAAATTTAAATACATTTTAAAAATGCCACTAAATGCATTAAATAGACAAAAATAAATAAATGCAGGTAATAATGACTGACATGTTACATGAATAGTTTGGTTCTCACCCTGGGGTTGGGCTCCTCAGAGGGTCACTGAGGGGTCGTTAACTGGAGACGAGTTCTGACTGATTTTAAAGAAGCACTGAAGGGTTTCACCTCACACGGCTTCAAAACAAGTTTACTTTGGATATTTATGGATGACACAAACTGCCAAAATTATAAATAAATGAGTCAAGATGCACCAAATCTGAGTAATAACCTATAAATTTATATTTGTTTTTTCCCCTCTTTTGAATCATTTTTATATTTATTCACTTTTAATTTTAGCATTTATTTTGGCAGCTTTGGTCCTCCATACTGGACTGGATTAATAAAACCCTGAGAGCTGAGGAGCAGCAGACTCACCTTCGAAGGCGTGCAGCAGCATCTCCTCCCCGATGTCTTTATACACCTGCGTCTGAGAGGCGAAGCCGGGGTCATCGAGCTGCAGAAGCACAAACACACTCTGCTGTTAGCACCGATTCCTGGCTAATATGAATGTTTTCTGTGTGCGTGTGAGAGAAGAGTGGGTTATCACCGTTGTGTGTGACCAGTAGGAGTAGTCAAAGGTGAAGTTCTTGGCTCCATCTTTGGGTTGTTTGGGGTTGGAGATGCCTGGAAAAAAATGATCAAAAAAAGAGCTTCACTTCAGGAGTCTGCACTGCTTTCTCCTCAGTTTTTAAAACTGAAGGCAACAAACTGTCACTGCTGAAGGCGGGCACGAGCATGTGACCCCTCCCAGCATTCACAGAACATATGACGGGCTCTGCGAATAAATATTTGTCAGATGGACGCACAGCTGCTAATAACAGTCCCGCCGCAGCAGTCTATTAATAACCAGCGTGTGTGTGTGTCTGTCAGTGTATGCAGCAGTAGGTTCAGACGTCACATGACCGCCCTGAAGCCTTCTGGGACTGCTGAGGCCATAAAAACCTCTAGCCCACTGAGGGACAGGCGTGTGTTAGCATTCTTTAGTGAAATCAATGGGGACTGTTAGCCTTGAGCTAAACTCTGTCATTTCTGTTACAGGTTAGCAGAAACTTCCAGCACTCAGCTGGAAGCTCAAACACCTTCAAGTGATGCTTCAGCTGCTTTCACGCCTAACTGCGAAGCTGAAGGTCAGTTTTAACTTTATTAGCTCTCTCAATGGAGGATTAAAACAAAAAAACAATGTGGCGGTTTTATTATCTCCACATTTTTTATACCCAGTTTACGATCCCATGTCACAATAAAATCCTGACAGCTATAAAATCCTCATTATATCACAATGAGATTGTCATAAAACAGCAGCCGGTAGGAGCCCTCTATCTGTCCTCTTATCCACGGTTGTGTCTTTTATTTCATAACAGCTTTTCTTCTTGTAAATTTTCACCAGAAGCACGATGACGGTCCTTATCTTTGACCTTTCAGATTATGGCAGCGACTGCCCTCTCACATGCAAAAACATTTTATCTGTCTTTATCTCTGTGAGGACCGCGGCGCCCCTCCAACCGTGCGAGGACATCTTCAGGTTAATGTCTCCGTGAGGGTCCTCATGAGGACTAAAGGACAGAACGTGTGTGTTGTTCTTACAGGTGGTGTTTCCCTGCATCTGGATCACACACTTGGAGTTGCGTCCGATCTCTCTGGAGTTGAACGGGCGGACTCGCACCGCCACCTTCACTGATGCACCCGCCATCTTTCAGCTCCGCCTACACCACCTGAGGACAGCCAATCAGAAAGCCCGGTCAAAATAAGTAAATAAATAAACAGAAAAAAACAAAATCAAAACACTGAGTTCTCTTTTATCTTTTATGCATGTTTCTACTGTTTCTACTGTGTTTTTAATATCTGCCTCCATTCCTGTCCGACCACTTTTCCATCTCTTTCCCAGCACTCCTCCCTTCATTTTACAAGTTTCTCTCATTCCCGCTCTTTTTTCCCTCTCCTTCTCTTTTTCCAGTCCTCGGTTTTCCATCCACCCGTCATACGTTTTTTCCTTCACACATTTTCCTCTCCTCTCTCCTCTTCCATATATTTTCCTATAATCCCTGCCTCTTATCTTTTCCCCTCTCTAAAATGCCTTTTGACTATTTTTTCCTTTCTCAGTTTCTGCTGTCATTGTCTCACATTTATCTCCATCTTTCATTTTCCTCCATCTCTACTTTTTTCATGCTTTTATTGTTTCTCTAGTGTCTCTCACGCCTCGATTTTCCTTTCTTACCTCTAACTCATCCCAAGCATTTGAGCAATGCTTCCTCCTCTCCTCCTCTCCCCCCTTTCATTAGTGTCTCCCGAGCTCCTCCCTTCATTCTTTCCTCTCTTTACATTCCTGTTCTTCCTCGTCTCCACGACGCTCCTTTTCACCCGTTTTCCCACTTTTTTCCTTCTTATTGTTCCTTTATTCCCAAACCTTTTCTCTCTTTGTGTGTCAGTCTGTGTCGATCGCCCTCGCCTCGGGCCTTTGTACACTACACTCAGCACTCCTGGGAAGAAACCTCATCAGATACAGTTACTGTGTGTGTGTGTGTGTGTGTGTGTGTGTGTGTGTGTGTGTGTGTGTGTGTGTGTGTGTGTGTGTGTGTGTTAGCTCTGTTGCACAGTCAGCAGGTTATTGATCAGACAGTCAATCATCCATCAGAGTGGGCTGATCATCGACCCATCGCCCTGTTTGTGATCAGCTCAGCGATTGGTCGGCTCAGCTGGTGTGTGCGTTACTGTGTGTGTTTTAGTGTGTGTGCTCTATAATTTAGGCCTGTGTGGTCTGTAATGGTCACATGACTGACATTCTCCAATATAAGCTCACTCAGCGGCCTCTCGGGGAAGTCCTGAGTAAAACTTGACCTTAAATATTCATCGGCTCACTGAGTCATAAATAAAGTTTAATAAAGACATGAAGGAGAGTCTGAGATCCTCTGGAAGGGATGACATCTCACTCTGATGCAGCTACAGAAACATCACAGCGGGGAATAATCCACAGCAGGCAGGTTTCCGTGAGCTCTGAGGTCATCAGGAGCTTCAGAGAAACGCTGATCATATTTATATGATTTATATTTAACCCCGTTCACACAGTAAACAACCATTTAGAATGAGTGGGCATCCTCCTAAATAAATATTCGAAGGAAACCAAACCCTGAGCAGGCCCTGATGCATCAGAGTGTGAATGCTGATTTTAAATCAGGATCATTTGGTGTGTGAGCACGCACACTTCCTGTGCCGTCTTTGTGACTTCCTGTGAGAGCGTCTGGGATCACATCAGTCTGTTTGCTCTGTGATTGAGCCCCACAGACATCAGGCACGCTCATGCAAAAAGAAACAAATGAAGCCGCGGCCGCACCGCCCTCCTCCACCCTCCTACAGCAGGCCATCTCTGCTGGGTGGAGCGAAGCGTCACACGTTTAAATAAACCAGCTTTGTGCGACGCCTCACTGACATGTGACCGACTAAAACGTGGAAATCTGAGCTGAAATCAGAGCGTGACTCTGACGCTCTGCTTCTGATTTCATTTCCATCGAAGCCTTTGATCTCATACCACAGAGCTGACCTCAGATCAGCCTGAAGATGGCTGCAGCGCAGAGACGCGGGAACATGAGACGAGCAAGCTGTTTCACTTTGAGCGAAAAATGACAAACATGAATCATCTTTGTTTTTCTTTCTGCTGACATGACTTCTAACGACTTTTACATTTACCCATGCACACCCATTCATACAAGCACTTCCATATTAACTAAGCTAAGTGCTTTAATTGTCTAACATTCACACACATTCATACTCCGACGGTTGCGTCGGAGAGAAACTTGGAGTTAAGTATCTTGCCCAAGGATACATTGGCATGTAGCCTGGAGTAGCCAGGAATCGAACCCCTGACCTTCCGATCAGTAGGTGACCTGCTCTATCTACTGAGCTACAGCCACCCCAGTTATAACAGCTGACATTAATACAAACACATCATTCAGGGTCAGAGGTGTGTGTGTGTGTGTGTGTGTGTGTGTGTGTGTGTGTGTGTGTGTGTGTGTGTGTGTGTGTGTGTGTGTGTGTGTGTGAAAGCAGCCTCATGCTTTTATCCAGGTTCAAGTTATGAGTTAATAACGAACAGGAAACATCGTGAGTTTGCTCATGATGCAGCCTCCATCTGAAACTCAGCCACGCACACATGCATGCACACACACACAGAACAGCAGCAGAGAGTGTGTGTTTGCTCTGTCAACACACGGACAAGATGGTGGATACAGATACTGGATTGTACTCTAATCTTATTGTGTGTGTCTGTGTGTGTGTGTCTGCGTTTGTGTGTCTTTAGGTGAGCGAGCAGCCTTCATACCACAGAGCCCAGCAGAAAGGCTGACTTCATGCCACAGGCATCCCAACACACACACACACACACACAGGGAGTGATTCAGAGTGTGTGTGTGTGTGTGTGTGTGTGTGTGTGTGTGTGTGTGTGTGTGTGTGTGTGTGTGTGTGTGTGTGGAACAGGCCCGGCTGGTCGTGCTGCTGTTGGACTAACAGCTGTTTAAACACGCAGGAACACAGAGAGCGTTTCCCTTCGCAGGAATAAAGATTCCAGTCGTGTCGGTCGTCTTTAATCTCACGGCTCAAACCAGCTGGATCGCCTGCCAGCCAATCAGCTCCTCTCAGACAGCGAGACAGAGCACACTCAGACAGGAATTACACAACACACACACAGACAGAGGAGCAGGAGTGTGGAAACAGAGGCAGCCACAGTGAAGCTGCTCAGGCTCCACCTCTGTCCTCCACCTCTGTCCTCCACCTCTGTCCTCCACCTCTGTCCTCCACCTCTGTCCTCCACCTCTGTCCTCGCTGCAGCAGCAGGTCGGAGTCCCACAGAGAGGACCTGGGATCTGCTGCTGTCACATCACGATAACATCTGAGCCTCTGAACCACAAACCTGCGTCTGCACATGTAAACATGCCAAACAACACGAGTTCCAGTCACTGAAGGGAACCTGGAGAAGTCTCACACTCGTGTGTCCCTCTGCACTCCTTACCTGATGATGGAGGCTTTCCAACACAGGCCACAGGGACAGAGCAGTAACCTGTGGATCACACAGGAATACAGACCGACCTGCACCCTCAGGGGGATCCTCCAAACTACAATTCCCAAAGTTTCCTGAACAGCAGGGGAAAGATTCCCTCCGTATTAGGAAGATGTAAAATATTAGCACCCTGCTGACTCTAGCTTCCTCAGAAACGTCTTTAAGGAGGACGTGATGAATACGCATGGACGCTAACACATCTGGATGTGTGATGTCAGCAGCTGTGCAGGTAGACCGATGTGAGTTACAGCTTCTCGGACACGAAGCATGTGATATAAGCAGCCCTCAGGTTCCTGTAAGGTCTGAATACCAAACACAAAAACACATGTTCGTCCATCTTCAGTCATTCTGTAAGCATCAGGTACCAAACACACCACCAGCCCTCCATCGTCCTCACTTTAACTTTACAGACCTTCAGAAATGTTATCGCGAAGGCCACGGCCATATCTGAGATTCCAGCTACACAACAGTGTGTGACGCTTTGAGACGACAACACGACAGCATCGGGGAACAAACTCGTCTCACCGTCTGATCACTGACTGATGGAAAAAGCCACCTTCTGCCTGCAGCTAAGCGTGTCTGCATGTACAGCAGAGCTCCACCTTAAAGCTGAATGAGGAAATAAATGGAATGCTGTGGACCTCCTCACTGCTTCCTGACGTGGATTCATGTGAGTCCACAGATCTGCTGACCCTCCTGCAGCTTCCTGTGGTGCTCGGGTCACTGCAGCTCATTACTGATCTGCTGTGAACACATCATCACCATCCACAGCCATGTGGACAAACTCCCACAGACTCACTCTGCTGCTCCCATGTGCAGGCCTCTGAGGAGGAATGTGATAATGAATGGTCTCCATACCACACACACACACACACACACACACACACACACACCCTATGGTAACATATGCACACAGACAGCTAAAGATAGCCATCGGCTCGACTCGACGCCCAGTTTGCACAGAAGGTTTTTACACTGTTTGATCAGAGCTGACGTTACATCCTGGTCACATGACTGCGAACCACATGCTGCTTTCATGTGCAGTGGGAAATATTAGCATTGCAGACTCAGCATGGATAATGAAAGCCTCACACTCTCACAAGGCCAGAGTAGCTGAAGCATTTGGATGAGTTTAACCCCTGGCTGAACTCATCTAAACCCATTAACCCCCCCCCCAGGGGTGAAAAATGAGGCTGCAGTTCCTCTAATGTCCACTCGAAGCTGTGAGTCAGTCCCGTATAGACGCCCATGTTAAAATGTCGAAGTTTACAGCAGAAAGAATCATGTTTACACAAGAAGTCTGAGCTCCAGTTTGGGTGAGTAAGTTCTGCTACTCAGTACATCCAGATAGGCTTCAGCACCCCGAGGCCCTGACATGCATGGATGGATGGATGGATGGATGGAGTGTGTCTGTGTGATGCACAGCCACAAAAATGTCACAAGCCAACACTATCAGGGCTGGGGGGGGGGTCCCTCAGTACTGAGCAACTGCTTGCTAGTGCAAATAGCCACGCTGCTAGCTAACTATGACGATAGCTAACAGCTGAAATTTGCAGCCTGGTGTGATGGTACCTCAGCAAGGTGCAGCGCCGGCCAATCAGGCACTAGCGAGAACCCTGCTATGAATGCAGCTTAATAACCAAGATAGCTGTTCACAGGATTATTAATCAATCACTTCCCTCTGATCAGCCCTCAAAGCCATCAAATAAGCTGAAGGGGATCCATTTATTTGGCTTGATTTGTTTGGCCAGTGAGAGGAGCATTAAACCCCGATGTTTGAGGGGCTGAATCCACACAGGGAAGCACAGGAGGCCTTTCCACTCTGACACTACAGCTGCACTGAGTCCAAATACTGACTCACTGGAGTCTAAAAACAAGAGAATCCAGTAATGTTAGCGTTCCTGTGTGCAGTGAAGCTCTCATTTTACCTCGTGTCATAAATCCATCACCTCTGCATTAGTCCCAAACTCACTCTGACAGGCTGAGGCAGGTCAGGGCGGGCCGAGGTCACAGTTTGTTGTACAGAGATAAATGTAAGTGTGATTAATGTGTTTCACTGTGTTAAATAACCACGGCTGTGACAGAGGAGCAGCCCTGCCTGCTATGAGGACAGCAGCATTTACAGCTTAACTAAAGCAGCCAGAAGAAGACAAAACAGGAAATGGAAGCAACAAATAAAGTCATTCAGTAACTGGAGGTCCTCTGTGACAGGCTGACCTCTGCTTGGAGACAAAGGAGTCCAAATATTATTTAAGCTTTTCCATCTGCTCAGACTCAAAGTAATCGAGTCAAATTAAAGCTTCACCATCGACTCAGAGTTTATAACCGACCACAATGTCTGTGGTTTACCGTCAGTACCCTGATTACCTGGAAACCACTGCTGCTTACCATGTTTAGAGGCTGAGGACAAGAAACAGGAAATCTGGGAATTCAGCTGCTGTAAACACAGACGACGGAGATCAGAGGAGGCCGGACTAACGCTCTGCTGTGCTTTCGCTTCGTCCGCTTCACCGTAATCCCGTCACCTCTGCAAGTCCACGAGGGCCTCCACGGTGTGACTTCATCAGTGCTACAGTCAGAAAGCAGCAGCTGT
Organism: Amphilophus citrinellus; assembly: GCA_013435755.1. Classification (NCBI taxonomy): domain Eukaryota; kingdom Metazoa; phylum Chordata; class Actinopteri; order Cichliformes; family Cichlidae; genus Amphilophus; species Amphilophus citrinellus. Next base: position 4,661,667 of record CM024194.1, read on the forward strand.
GACTGTATGATGAGGCTGGGAGCTTCACCATGACTGAGGCAGCATTTCCTATCTGTTTATGTGAGCAGGGCTCCAACCGAGGAGCTCATGGAGGTAAGAGCTGCAGGCGTTCGCAGCTCTGCTGCTGTCCATGTTAAAATCAACACAAATGGAGCGCCAGGGCGGCTCAGCGGTTGAGCCCGTGACCACGTATGCTGCGTGGCAGTGCAGATGGTGATGGTTCGAGTCCTGACCTGTTGCCATTTACAGCGTGTCTTCCCTGATCTTTGTTTCTCTACACTGGAAACATAAAGCTAAAAAAAAAAACCTTAAATGGAGCCTGTGAGCCGATGGAGGCAGACAACTCCTCCTCCTCCTCACATCATTCTCCTCACACACCCTTCCTGAGTCAAAGCTGCAGGATTTCCCATTTCTCAATGCCTACTCCACCCCAGCATCCACCTGTAGTCTCCAGGTAACTAATAACTCCTCCCTTTTCTGTGCATCATACCTGTGGTGACTCATGAGCTGGGAGCCTGGAGGCCAGACTCCGACTGCAACCTGCTGCAACCGTTATGAATCATTTCTGTTGTGATCTGACTGCAAACCACCAAAGAAGAAGTGATGAACAGCTTCTTGCTGATCATCGTTTACAGCAGCAGATCGGAAAAACCTGAGCGAGTGAAAGTCACAAAAGAAAAACAGAGCTTCCAGCTTGTATCGTGCTGCGATGGAAAAACTCTGTACAGTATTTGTTAAGAAACTCTGAACCATGGTGTTAATAAGACCTCTGATTTCTTTGAAAATGACCCTGCATCCATCTTTTACCTACAGTCTGTGGTAAAAGAGTCAAAGAGGTCACGCAGCAGGAGAGGATTTAGGGTGGAGCTACCACACGAAGGTGCAGTGCCCCTCAGGTTCTCGGTCAGACCCGCCCCCTCGCTCATCAAAACACCGAGACGCTGATGAGTACAAAGATCAGATCGATGTTTCAAACGGGTCAAACATCATTTGACGCGTGGGCGACTTCAGGTGGCTGTCCATCTTTTACCTACAGTCTGTGATGGAGCAGCACCAGCCCGAGTGCTGAGGTTTGATTTCCTGTCTCAGACGGTGAGGACCAACCAAACCGTCCTGATCCTCCATCATCCAAACCCCCCCAGGGGTCCTCACAAAGACGGGTCTCCACACTCTGACGTGATGGAGGAGATGATTCTGTCACTCATGTTTAAGGTTTGTGGGGGTTGCCTAATCACATCAGAGCAGAATTCAGACAACATGCAGCTAAAAATACACACACACACACACACACACACACACACACACACACACACACACACACACACACACACACACACACACACACACACAGATAGCTGAGATGCCAGCTGAGAAATGCTTTAGCCTCTCGGGCTAACTTTAGCGAGGCTGACATGAGCAGAGGTGAACGCTGCAGTTCCAAAAGTATGTGGACACACCTGTAGTAGTGCTCGGGGGGGCGGGCCCAGCACATGACGGCGGGTTTTAACCCACTGCAGCCGTCAACAATGAGCAGATTAGCGCTCGTGCTTCAGGGATGAAGTAAGTCCCTTTGTCCACATACTTCTGGTCACATGCACAGCGATAAGAATGATGTAATGATGTGTCAACAAACCTGAGGAGGACACAACAGCAGCCCCTTAAAGAGCCGGCCTGCTGCCAGTTTAGCAAACACATTTTTCAAAATAAAAGCTCAGAAACAGAGACAGCTGACAGAAGCCTCCGCTGTGATTTCTCAATGCAGAAACATTACATCAGCACCTCTGAAACTACACAAACACTGTGTGGCTCCATCAACAACCACCTAATCAATCACAAATGAAAATAAACGACCACTAAAAGCAGCCGAGGCCGTTAGAGGGTCCAGTCTTAGCTCTCCACCCTCTCCTCCCGGGGTGGGCAACATTGTTGCCCTCTGACTGGCGTAGATACAGTAAACAAAGAGCCGCACACTGAGCGAGCAAACACAAAGATGACACACAAAGACCTGAAACACGTTAAAATGCTTTAACACAAAGGAGTATTTACAGTTATGGAGTCAAACTGCCTCACACGGGCTCAGACGAGCCGGATCAAACTTCTCACCTCACGCATATGTAGAAAAAACTGAGTTTCAGGTCAGATTTGTAGTGACAGTCGTCAAATCAGGCTCCAGAAACCAGCAGGTGATGTCACAGTGCCTGTGTCCATCTTTTATATACAGGTTTGGTTTTAATTCTTAAAACTTTAACTTTTTTACTTTAAAGTAGATTTATTTTCATTCTTTTAAACATTTCTTAGTGATGTAATGTTTGTTTTTCTCCTTATGTTCAGAGGTCACAGGTCACGTGTACACTGATAAAATCAGTCTAGACCAGACGGCCGATATGGAAATAATCTGCAGATGACTGAATAATGAAAATGCTCTTTAGTGTCCCACAGATCGGCCTGCAGCTCACAGTTCATCTGCTGATTATTGATTGATTAATTTCAGGAAATACCAAAAAACAAAAGCATGTCCCAAACAGCCACACCTTCACTGAGCAGGGCTGCGAATTATTATCATTTTCATTATCAGCAGGCATCTCTAACCCTGAAACCCGGTGATACACCTCAGTCAGCATAACAGCAGCACCCACACCGCCCACAGCTGCAGCTTATAATGAAATATGAGCCAAAACGCAGGTCCAACAATCAGATCTGCATGTTTACAGGGTTTCACTTGAAAAATGTGGTTAATATGGTTAATTAATGGTGATTTCATATAACATTTATTGATCATTGTTATTATTATTGAGGGCAGGAAACCTTCAGGCAGCAGCTGCAGGTTTACTTTTATTCACTGCTAAACTTTTATCATAAAGTCGAGCTTTTAAACCATTAAAACTGTTTCATAAATAATTAGAAATAAAAAGTAACCCTGATAAATAAAACACCTGCCTAACATTCAATAATAATAACAGTTATAACTGTGCGCGTGCTCCGTTCTGATTGGCTCGCGTTACCGGAGGTGACTCACCTGTACCGGACCGGAGGAACCCGTGAGTCTCGTGGAAGCCACGCGATGCTCCGCTCACTCTCTCCCCATGTCCACGTCCAATAAACAAAAAATAAATAAACAAATAAACAAACGCTCCCGGGGGCGCAGCCGCTCCTGGTTCCGGCCCCGGTTCCGGTGCGGGCCTGTCGGTACCGGGACAGCCGGGACAGCCGGGTGGGCGGGCGGGAGGGAGGGGGTGAAGCTGGGTGGGGGCGCTGCGGCGTCCCGCAGCCTCAAAGAAAAGTTTTACCGGACACGAACCGGAGCTCCTCCGGGGTAACGGCAGCACCGGCGCCTCGAGCTCAACTTTTCCCTGGACTGACGTCACCGTCCGGTGAACCGAGGCTGGGGAAAGTTGAGGCCCGCCGCTGGCTGGCGGGGCGGTGAATCACGGCAGGTCCGGGACAGCCCGTCGCTGAAAAGTCGGTAATCCGGCGGTCAGTCCGGCCGACGGCCGCTCCTCGTGCTCCTGTCCGCGGGGAGCGGGACTCGAGCGGCGAACCGGGCGTGAGCGGAAAGTTTGAGCGGAGAAATGGAGGAAAAGGGGAGAGAGGTGGAGAGGCTGGCCGGTGGCCTGGCCGCGCGGCGGGTGAGTGCGTGTGAGTGCGGGCGCGTCCCCGCGACGGAGCGGAGAGCGGTCGCGCGGACACTCAGGAGACAGGAGGTCTCACTCTGACGCAGATCCCGGCACCGGGACCGAGGAGGTTTTTCCCTGCAGGCTCTCAGAGTTAAAGTCTTTACTTTACCCTAATACTGCAGGAAATACTGCGCTGTCTACTGCACTGCAGTAACTCCACAGTTATTCTGGAGCAGCTTTCATTATGTCTCTTTATTATCGCTGTTCTATATGAAACACACACTAAACCTTCAGTATGGCCTGTGGTGCTGTAGATTCTACTGTTTTTTATTCTGTTGTTTCCTGCTGCTCCTGCTGTCACAGTCACGTGGGATCAATGAAGTATCTCTTTATCTAAAAAACTGAACACTAATGTCTCCAGAAGGGTCTTTAAGTGAGGCTGTATTTGAGCTGATGGAGTGCATCATCCTCATACTGAGACGATCTCTGGCGCCATGTCGGCCCTTGATGGCGGAGCCTGACTGTTAAAGGAGCAGTCCGTCTGCTTTCCAGGCTCACAGACTCCCTGAGGGTTGATCAGCTGTGAGAACTGATGCAATCCAATGAATCAGGTTAGACTCAGCAGATCCTGCAGAGCTTCATTAACAGTCTGTGTTTCAGTGTCAGTGTTCTCAGCTGTGTGTGCGTTCATGGCTGCACCACAAACAGGAGCTGCTCTTAATCAGGACAATGTGACAAACTAAGAAATACAGGGCTGTGTTTGTGTTTACGGGGCAGGACGAAACATAAGGAACACCTCTGTGTGTCAGGCTTAAAGTCCAGCAGCACCGCGGTGTGACTAAAGATTATTTATGTCTCAGTTTGATGGGTAAACAAGTTCTTATCTCTTTCTGTGTGTATGTGTGTGTGTGTGTTTGAGGTAAATCACCACAAGCGTGCCTGTGTGTGTTTTATGCTGTGTTTACACAGTGGCACTGCGGGGACTCGACTTCCTTCAGGGGACAAAAGCACGTCCCTGTGAGGCAGCCCTTCACTTTAAGCGTGCAGACTACAGGGAGGGTCCCAGGAGTGGATGGAAGTCCTGAGACGTCCTCTGAAGTGACAAAAACACAACTTTGTGTGACTGTTGTGTGTCAGTCTTTGTGAGGACATGCTGGGCGGTCCTCCTTTGGGAGCGTTAAAGGACTGCTGGAGGGGTCAGGCCTGTTTTGAAGGACATGTGACTCCATTATGTTAGGGAGGTCCTCACAAACACAGCAGCACAAGCTCGAGTGTGTGTGTGTGTGTGTGTGTGTGTGTGTGTGTGTGTGTGTGTGTGTGTGTGTGTGTGTGTGTGTGTGTGTGAGTTTCCTGACTCCCAGGTGTTTCCTGGATCCACCCTCTCTTGTTTTATGGGCATACACACACACACACACACACACACACACACACACACACACACACACACACACACACACACACACACACAGCTTCTCTCTACATGCTGGTGATTGTTCTGTCTGACCTTTGACCTCCTTCTGACTCACAGCTGAGCTGAGAGCTGATTGGTCCACACTTTGTCTCTCTCAGGAAGGCCTGCGATTCGCCCTCTGGTGTCATAAATTGAAGGTGGAGCTCAGAGGTCAGAGGTCATCACGTTGCTGACTTAAAGGGAACAATCTCTACAGCTGCTGCGCCCTCTGCTGGACACCTCTGAATATTACAGCGCAGCGTGTGTGTCACTGGACTGAATCAGATCTCTGGAAACATGAAAACTATTAGCACAGACATTGCTAACATTATTTTAAATATAAAAATATTAAAGAAAAGTTTTAATGTATCAGGGTGTAATAAAAATATTCTGGTCCTTAGAAAGGTCAATTTTTTCTACTTACCCTCTTCAGCTGTGAGTCAGAAGGAGGTCAAAGGTCAGAGGGGGACAGGAAGGCCAAGATGGATTCAAACCCAGGACCTTCTTGGTGTGAGGCAGGGCTCCATCGTGCTGCCATAGTTCTAAACTTATTTAGAAAATGATCATTTTTATAGTTTATTGTTGTGAAGGCCACAGAGAGCTGCGGGTTCGACACTCCTGCTGGAGTCTGAAGGAGGAGCGAAAGTGCGCCTCTGGATAGCAAAGTGTTGCACTCAGTTATAGCATGACACAACTATGCAGCAAAAATAAATGATTTTTATTTCAATGATCTTGTTTTAATGATCGCAGGAAGCCAAACTCTTTATTTAATCGCCCCTCCCTAAACAGCAGCATTGCTCCTGTCAGTCTGCTGCTGTGTGTAGTTTCATTGCAAAGGCCTCAGTGACTCTGTGACAGTTTATTTTTCTGCTGCTGGGTTCAAACCTCAGGAGAGTCACTGTGTGATGGAGCTCTGCAGCTCATTTAAATCCACACATGAGGTTTGATCATGAAGGAAAAAGACTCACATAAAGCAGATCTACACTCAGTTTTATTCAAATCAGACTATTTGCTTTTCAGGGTCTCACCTGAAGGGGGCGCTGTTACTCTGTAGAAAACAGAGCAGCTTTTACTCTGCAGCTTCTTCACAAACAAAGCTGCTGAAAACAGTGCCCAGAGGTGATTAAAATGATCCTGCAGTCATGAATAGAGCCGAGGAGAAGAACCCCATGATTCAGCAGCTTGGAGAGGTCCTCTAGCTGCAGGAAGTAGAAATAACTGTTTCCTGTGAGACTTCAGTCTCTCTCATCACTGTGGAGGAATGCTGGCCCACTCTTTGTGTAGCTTCAGTTTATTGAGGTCTGCAGGTATTTGTTTATGCGCAGCTCTCTTAAGATCCTGGCACAGGCTTTAGTCAGGCGGAGGTCTGGACTCCAACTGCAGCAGCTTCATCCTTTCCTTCTTCAGCTGTTCTGCTGGAGGTTTGCTGCTGAGCCTGGGAGCACCGTCAGACTGGCATCCTCATATTTGGCTCTAGTATACAGAGGAGTTCATGAGACTGTGACATGCTCAGGTCGTGTGGATGGCTCTGTCCATCCAGCTGTTCCACAAAGAGGTGGGGGCCATTGTTGGGGTAAGAGTTTATTTGGTTTCAGTGTCTTTTTGTTGTTTAAATAATCAGATAAATTAGACACACGTGATAAAGCTGGTCTGGAGAAAGAAAATCACTTAGCTCAGTTCATTTCAACAGTTCATCCATCCATCCATCCATCCATCTACTGATCCATCCATCCGTCAATCCGTCCATCCATCCCTCCATCCATCCATCCATTGATCCATCCATCCGTCTGTCCATCCATCCGTCCGTCCATCTATCCGACAATCCATCTATCGATCCATCCATTGATCCATCCGTCCGTTCATTTCAACAGTGCATCCATCCATCCATCCATCCATCAATCCGTCCATCCATCCATCCATTCATCCATTGATCCATCCGTCCGTCTGTCCATCCATCCATTCGTCCATCCATCTGTCCATCCATCCGTCCGTCTGTCTATCCGACAATTCATCTATCGATCCATCCATTGATCCATCCGTCCGTCCTCTTCCATTTATCCAATTCAGGGTTGCAGGGGGCTGCAGCCTATCTCAGCTGGGGTGAGAGGTGGGGCACACCTGGACAGGTCACCAGTGTGTCGTAGGGCTAACATAGAGAAGCAGACATTCACACCCACGGACAGTTAACCTGACCCACTAAGGCCTCGTTTATAAGGAACGACATGAAAACGATAACGTTTGTGAAAATGGTTCCCAGCGTGGAGCATCTTTGAAACGCTCTGGTCTCTGTTTCCATGTAAATGGGTGAAAATGCTACTTCTTGTAAACGGGGTCACACACACATGGAAAACAAACCCCCATCATCACCCCCCCTGTGTAACCAGGGGCCTTCTCCTGGCAATACTTCCAAACAAACCAGACTCTGTGTTTTTCTGACTGCTGTCACGAACTTTAACGTTTCACATGCTGACTGAGGCCTGCAGAGGCTCTGATGGCGCTCTTGGGTTTTTTGCAGTTTCTCGGAGCATTGTACTCTGACCCTGACCCTGACCCTCGGCTGAATTTGCTGGGTTGTCCACTCCCAGGAGCCCTGGTGATTGTCCTGAATGTTTTCCACTTGTGAATAATCTTCTAATCGGACTTCAGATCCCTCGGAAGCGGCCTTTAACCCTTCCCAGATTTACGGGCAGCAGCAGAAACTGCTTCCCTCAGGTCATTGCTGAGGTCATTCCTGCTCTGTGTTCTGCTAGCACGCTGAAAAACTGCACACCAGGACCTCAGCTTCATTTATGTTACATTATAACAGTGTGATATGAGTCGCTGCTCATCTCAGGCTCAGTTAAACTCATTATAGACCCGAGCTGAGGGACAGAGGAAGCTTATTCTGTCCTGATAAGCAAAAGCATGTACAGCTGTGGTGTTTCTCCATCTAACATATGTAGATACAGAAAATGGTTTTTATTTCTCTGTGGGTTAGTGCACTCTTTAGCTACCTTATGTAGTTACTATGGATTACCTTCATACATGTTATTATAATTAGAGTTCTGAAGGTTCTATAGTGAGTTGTAATAATGGTACTACAGCATGTGTAACTGTGACGATATGGTCTGGCAGACTTGTTCTATTACAGGTCTCACTTAATCTATACTATTTAACTTCTGGGTCACTGTATTTATTTTGGTTAAATGTCATCCCTGGTGCTCAGTGCGCCCCCTACAGGGAAGAGGCACTCATGTCTGACCTTCAGTAATAAATACACACACTGCAGTAAATCAGAGGAATATTTTTTGTCTCCTTTTTATTGGTGGTGATGCAAAAACTCCACTGAGTTCAGTAGAAAATAAACAGGAGGGTGAATCAGGAGGAAAGGAGGACAGAAGAGGAGGGAAGGAGAGAAGAAGGGAAGAAAGAAAGGAGACTGTGGTTTATGTGAAGCATCCCTGAATTTTTATTTACAAATAAATAAACACATAAACAGGAAGTGATCACTGGAACATCATCACATGTTTAAACAGTAATGTGCAAACACACACACACATAGACACACACTGCACAGTCAGAGACTTCCACCTCCACAGAATGAAATTAAAAGTGCATTTTAAGCCTCTGCCCCCCCCCCCCCCCCCGCTGTTGTGTTTCTGTGGTACATGAATACACAGAGTACATAAAGAATATCTGCGTTAATAATCCTCCACGGATTCACCTGCGCAACCTTTACGATTGATACAAATATTTAAGCAATTCTTGAGCCAAGAAATCTGCACAGAGCCTCAGAACACATCAGAGCCTCCTGATCATTAGTTAATTAAGATATTGGTTATAAATTTGTCGAGTTTAACTTAATATTTTACTAGAAACAAAAAGATTTCCCAACTTTGGGATAAATACAGTTCATCTTCCTTGTTTTCCTCCATAACTTTTCATGTTTGGAAGCTGGATGCTGCAGATCTGGGGACTAAAGATGAGCCACCTATGTGTGCACACCCATGCTAACCACACCCATGCTAACCACACCCATGCTAACCATGGCCAAACAGCGAGTGAGTTTGAGCCTTCGGGGGGAAAGCAGAGAGGTGTGTTTGATTTACAGGAACTGTGGAGCAAAATTAAATGATTATTATTACAATGATCTTGTTTGGATGATCACAGGAAGCAAGACTCATAATTTCAATCAAAGCCCAATTGGTCATCTTAAATAGAAGGCCCTCAGCTCCTTTCAGTCTGCTGCTGCACAGCTTCATTACACTTCAAGTAGTTTTTATATAAGAGAAGAAGAAAATAATGCAGGTGCTGGAAGTATATTTCAGCAGAAACAGCAAAATCAAACTCTCAGCATTTCCATAAAGTGAAATATTATCACCTGGTGCCTGAACTTTGACCTCAGTTTGGTGACAGGTGGATGTTTTTGTGCTGCTGGGTTTAAACCTCAGGGCCACCGTAGAGCCTCGGTCATGTGATGGAGCTCTGCGGCTCACTTAAATCCACCCATGAGGTTTGATCTCAGCACCGCCTGAGGAGGGCGCTGTTACTCTGCTGCTTCTCCGTGTGCTGTTTACAGGACACTTTACAGGACACCTCATTCTCTAAAGTTATTCAAACAAAGCTTCAGAATAACTGAGTTAAGTGTTTAAAGATGGCTGCAGGGCAGCAGGATCAGCTTCTACAAGCACTTCACAAACTGTACAAAATCCTTCTCAACAGCTCCTGAAAAACATCTGAAATTTTATAACCCCTTGGACTCACAGACCCTTCAGAAACACCCGAGTCCATAATGACCCCCTGACCCCTTCTCGACCCCTCCAGTCTTTTGGGTCCTTCGTGTCAGCCTTCGTCCCTTCAGCGACTCTCGGGTGAACAGATTCAGTCGTGTGGTTCCACCATCCCCTCAGTCCGTATTAGGAAGCTCCTCAGATGGTGCTCTTCCGCCTCATTTGGAACTTCCCCGACCTGGTGGACCCCCCCCTGCTGGAGCGCAGTGAGGAGTGGGCTTCCTTCAGGTTTTCCCTGAACGTCCTGGTGGAGTAGTAGTACAGCAGCGGGTTGACCATGCTGTTCGAGGCCGCCAGGCACAGCGTCACCACCACTCCCCGCTGCAGGGCCCTCGTGATGTTGCAGCCCCAGCGGCTGCACACGGCGTGCAGGTGCAGCGAGCGGACCAGGTGATAGGGCAGGAAGCAGAGCAGGAAGGTCGCCGTCACCATGGAAACCAGCTGCACCGAGCGCCTCCGGTTGCGAGTGCGAGCCTTGCTGGCCAGGTTGCTGCCGCAGGGGCTGGAGTCGGCCGTCAGCTGGCGGATGATTTTGCTGTAGCAGACGATGATGGTGAGGAAAGGAAAGAGGAAGCCGAAGGCCACCGCCACGTAGTTTAAGATGAGGATGCGCGACCAGGAGGGCGGGGTGTAGGGCTCGAAGCAGCGGGGCGCCCCCCTCCTGAGAGACAGACACACAAAGTTCAGCCATCATACCTGCAACCCTGCTGATCACAGTAAGATTAGTAAGTTTAGCATTTTATTTTAATTTAAAGTTATTAAAGGAGGATTAATTTGACTCATTTCATGGTTTAAGGGAACACTGTGTCATTGCTCTGAGCTCAGGTCCTGCTCTAACCTGGGTGTGAGCACCTCACATGCTTTGCGAGTGCATACTGGGGCCTGTCACACTGACGTTATCACACACTGAAGGGAGGGCAGAAAAACACAGCAGGCGACACCTCCGTCAATACGCAGCAGGGCAGCGACTGGAGGAGAGGAGCAGCTTACTCTGCTCAGAGGTCACTGTTAGAGTCCCTGCTGTAACCCTGGCTGCTGAAAACATCAGAGTTCATCATGATCTGTGGCTGTTATTCTATGTGAACATGTGCAGAGGGGATTTTATTTAACCCTAAAACACTTTAAATGTACTACATAAACAAAGTGCTGTATTAAGTACTCTGAACACTGCAGGCCTCCTGTAAGAACGATTCAAACCAGGTTTTATTGCTGAGAGATGATGTCAGAAATGTCAGCACAGAAGAAACAACCATTAATTTTAATGTGCAGACGTAGAGCGACCTTTCAGTGGTTTATTCTCCCCGATGATGAAAAACTAACTCAGGGTAAGAACTTTAAATGTCTTAAAAAAACAGCCTGAAGATTGATCTCAACTCCACAAAAATACACAGTACTGTAGGCTTCACTGTGTGTTTTATGTACTTCAGCATTACCAGATACAGGCTCAGACTGAACCGCCTCACTTATGGCTGTAAAACTATAAACCGATTACCACCATACTTCGCCGTCCTTTGAGCCAGAGGACCTCAAACATTAACTTTAGAGTCCATCACAGGCACGATGGAGACAAGGGCCATAACACGAGGTTGTGTTATTAAAGTGCTGAGTTATGGTGTCAAAGTGCGCTCCCTGACACGTGCATCAGGTCAGGGATGTAACGGCCTCTGTAGGATTTCCTGTGCTGCTGAATAAATAAATAATGAGCTTTTATTTGATGTGCACAGGCTTTCTGTAAGGCCCTAAAAGCATTAAGCAGGCTGCGTCATGATAAAAATGTCATGTTTTTACATAATATCTGCTGTTGACTTCCTCAGGTTGTGTTTCATTCACATTCATGCTTAACAGAGCTGTGACACCACGTGTGCAGCGGCTGAAAGATAAAGCTGCAGTTCTGCTGATGTCCCCACAGACTCCCATCATAAAACTTTACAGCCGGCTACAAACTGCTGGAGCCTCTAATTTCTCTCTTCACACACCCATCCATTCTCTTCCACTTATCCTTTTCGGGGGGGGGGGGTCTAGCCCAGCTGAGGTGAGAGGCAGGGTACACCTGTACAGGTTGCCAACCTGTCACAGGGCCAACACAGAGAGACAGGCAACCATCCACATTCACACCTATGGGCAATTTTGAGTGACCAATTAACCTAACCCCAGTAACTGCATGTCTTTGGACTGTGGGAGGAAACCCACGCAGACACTGGGAGAACATGGAAACTCCACACAGAGACGCCCGGGCCAAGGTGGAATCAAACCCGGACCTTCTAGACATCATTCTAGCTGTGAGGCAGCAGTGCTAACCACCACGCCACTGCGCTGCAACAACTACAACTCACCTGTTTAAATTGGATTAAGGCTTAATGTTTGCATTATTAAGGGCGTGGCCTCTCTGACTGACAGACGGATGGTGACACAGGCGGCTGTAGCTGCTAGGCTTCACCTCAGCTAACTGGAGCCCCTGAACTGGACCTCTGCAGCATGTTTGTGCAGTTGGAGCCTTTGGAGCATTTTTACTGCTTTTCCTTCACACTTCTATTCCTTTTTGTTTCAAAGGCAAATTAACTTTGCTCTTCATAACATACAGAAGGCCGTTAAGATGAAAAACGCAGTCAAAGATGAGCTGGAGAACACAGCAGCACATTTGTCATCTAAAGAGGGTAATGCTGCATTCAGGGGCAGAGATCCATCACATGGACAAAACTCGCTCTGTGACTCATGTTTGTGGAAATTAAACTGCACACAGCCGGCTTCCAAAGAAGACCAGCTTTAATGGCTCTTTGTTGATCTTTTACTGGCACCATCACTATAGCACATTCCTGTACACAGGAAGAAATACACTTCCTGCACCACAGAACAATTTTATGAGCAGCATCCTCGAGGAAAGAGATCGATTTGGCTTATTTCCAGCTATAAATTCAGATTCATGGACTTCTACACAATCAGACTTCTTTACACCAGTGTTAATTTAGTTGACGAAACATTTTCGTCATAGTTTTCGTCAACAAACCTTTTTTTCATGACGATAACGAGACGATAACTAAATAAAAACTACCTAAAATGATAAAAACGATAACGAAATTAATTGACACTTTCAACGAATGAAAACGACACAAAAATGCTTGGCGGGGAGTTAGGAAAACCTCCAATCAAACACACAGTTGTACAAATTTACTCTAAACTGGGGAACGCCAAACTAGCCTGTGATTGGTCGTTCCTTCCGATAGAACTAAGTGATGTAAACAATGTCAGCAGGGAGAAAGAGAAGAGCCGATTATGGACACATTTGTCCTTTGACGTTGTGACAAACAAAACGATGTGTAAACCATGTGGGGCGACTATCTCGGGTAAAAACACGACAAATCTTAAACGACATCTGCAAACCAGTCACCCAGATCTCCATGCAAAGGTCAGCATTTTAATGTCATGCAGGGTAAAGTGTTTTTCCCAGTTTGTGTTTAGAGAAAATCTCCACACCGCGGTGGATTAGCCTTTATAATCTTAGTCCTGAACACTGCCCTGTACCTTTCAGAGCGTCCTGCTGTAAAACGCTCGCATTATCTCAGTAAGGTGGTGTTACTGATCAGGTGTGTGGGAAGCAGGTGAAACGCTAATGTTAATATTATTAATAATATTCCATAACTTTTAATAAATGTTTAATTTTGTGTAAGTGTGTATAATGACTAATTCAAGGGAACTGAAGAAAAAGCATTTACATTTTACACTCTTTATATTTTAGCCAGCTGAATCGACTGTAGATTTAGTCGACTATATTCTTACTATAATTTTGTCGACTAAAACTAAAACTATTCAGATGAATAAATTATGACTAAACCTAAATTACATTCAATTACGTCAAAAGACTATGGCTAAAACTAAATCAAAATTTGCTGTCAAAATTAACACTGCTTTACACAACCCAGAGGAGACGCCCCCTGCTGGTCATTAGAAACTTGTGCACTGGCACAAAGCTTTCTTTGACGTAGAGTCTGTGAAAGGCTCAGCAGAGCTGGTGAGACGGTGATAAATCTTCACTGATGGTTTTTTCCTTTGGAAAATATGTGAGGAAGGCTTGCTGTGCTAATATGAACTCTAAACACTGTCATTTTGTTTGTCTTTGTTCCTCCAGTAAATGTGAAACCATCAGCTGACATTCATTATGTACGTACACACAAAACAACTTCAGGCAGTAAATCTTTGAGAAATATTAAGCTGGAAATCCAAACACAAAACACTGCTGAGTAATAAAACAGACTGAAACCAATTTATTTGTTTTGACTCCTTGGGATGTGCTTAATTCCACTCTGCTGTTCATATCACAGGTGATAGATCACTCTGACAGATGAAAACAGCTGTGGTGTTTTCACAAGAATAAGGGTTTGAAACCCTGCTGGACTTGTTCAGCTGAGAACCAAATTTACAGGGAACAAAAAGACACAAAGCAGGATGTGCAGGATCAGTCAGCAGAACGTTTGTTTGTACTACAACAAACTGTATCCAGCGTTTCTAAGGAAGGATTCAAATCAGTCAACAGTGAAACCACAAAGACAACAGCAACACATCCATCCAGCTGTCCATCCATCCATCCATCCAATGGTCCATCCCAGGGTTATAATAATTTTGGATTTTACATTATAGTTTAGTTTTAGTTAGTTTTCAGAGTGGTTTTTCTCATTTATTTATTAGTTATTTTTGGTTTAAAGCTTAGTTTTAGTTTAGTTTTCATTAGTTTCAGTATTAGTTTTAGTATTTTCATATTTTGTCAGGTGCAACAGTGACTAATGTGTAATAAAAACCTGACAAAAGATACAGTTTAAAGAAATATATTCAACAGCCAACTGTTCACAAGACAGTTTGGAGCGCAGCTATATAATATCTGAGGTATATGCAGACATAAAATTACTAACAAGAAGACTAAGGTCGTTTTATCTATAATTTCAGTTAGTTTTAGTTAACTATCGTTTTTTCCTTTTAATTATAGTTATTATTTATTTCAGTTAACGACAATGTTTTTTCAATTTCAGTTTTCAGTATTTCGTTCGTTTTCGTTAACTATAATAACCCTGGTCCATCCATCCATCCATCATCCATCCATCCATCCATCCATCCATCATCGATCGTTCCATCCATCCATCCAACCATCCATCATTCCAAGTGATATTCAGACAGTGGCGGTTCCAGAAATATTTTTCTGCAGGTGCTAAGGGGGGGGCTAAGCATTTTACTGAGGGTGCTCTGAAGGATCATTTGTTATTTCAGTTTTTAACACACAGACATACGCTATTATCTTAGGGGTGCTACGGGGGTGCTATGACTTTTCCAGGGGAAGCTATAGCACCCCCATCACCCCCCTGGCGCTGCCACTGTATTCAGAATAATATATGAGCATGTTTTCAAAGACGTTAATTATTTTAAAACAAATAAAACAAAAAATATTTAAACCAGAACAGTAAAAACAAAATAAATAAATAAATAAAATGTAATAATCAGCCTCTCATGTTCTGTCTTATAGCATTAAAAAATGTGTTCACCTGTTGCAGGATGCCTCACCTTTCTATGACCCCATTGGTCAGGAAGGGCGCAGAGGACACGCCCACAAACACCCAGACACCCAGACAGACCCATAAGGTTCGAGCGGGCGTAGCTAGAGAGCGGTGACGGAGTGGTTTAGCCACAGCCAACCAGCGCAGCAGGCTCAGCAGAGTGAGGAAGAGGATGCTGAGGGAAGAAGGGGTAGATTTCAGTGTGTGTGTGTGTAAGTGTGTGTGCTGGTTTAACTGGTGATGTGAGGTCTTACATATGGACTCATATATGGCCTTCTTAGTGAGGACATAAAGATTTATTTTTGTTGATGGTTGTGACTGAATGACTCATGTTGACTCACGTTGTGAACACTGACATCTTTTGGGTATATTCATGATCTTTATGGGAGACATTCAATTCTTCATGGTCCCTAAAGTGGCAGAGACATGCCTGAGTGTGTGCATTACCTGGTGTACAGGTTAACGTAGAAGCCGTAGACGCACAGCCGGCACACCCAGTCAGGGAAGTACCACACCCCTTTGTTGAAGTAATAAGCCAATCGCAGAGGGAGGGTCAGGGAGAAGCTGCCGTCCGATATGGCGAGGTTCATCATGACCACACAGGAGGCGGACCGTCTGAGGAGAGGAGGTAAGAAAATGGACCATTTTAATCTTAATAATTAATTTAAAAAGCCTTCACCTACAGTGTTTGACATGCCCAAATAAAAGTCCTGAAACTTTGAAACTGTTTGTTCAGCATGCAGCTGAAATGTAACACAACCCCACTCCTGAGTGGTTTTGTGGTACCAGGCAGCAAAAATGTAGGCAGTAACATTCACATCCCTGTGATTTTATCAGAGCTGCCGGCTGCAGCTTGTTTACAGACTGCAGCTTGTTTGTATGATGGCTCCACAGTTAACACACAGGTCTGTAGGTTAGCAGATTAACAGGAGGGGAATTGTGATAGCTGTGCATGAAAAAGAAAAAGGAACAGCTGCTTAAAGTGAGGGAAAAACACACACATATAAGAGGAAGTTCAAAACTTAGGGACTACTTCTTCTTTTGACTGCTCCCTTTAGGGGTCACCACAGCTGCCTCCATCACACCCTATCCCAGCATCCTCCTCTGTCTCACCAACCCTCTTCAACCCCAGCCCGCCCCTCACTGCAGGTCTCTCTACCATCCTGGAAACCTTCCCTTCACTCCTTCTATCACAGATCACACCCAGCACTCACCTCCACCTGCTCCACCCTGCCTGCTTTTTCTTCTCCACCTCTCTTGTGTCCAAAAGGTGGACATGTTCACCTTTCCAGCCGTCTCCCTTCTCTCACTGCAGATCACAATGCTGTCTGCAAACATGGAGACTCCTGCCTGCCCTCGCCTGTTAACCCGTCCATCACTGCTGTCAGTACATGTGCATTTAAATTTATAGATCATGGCTGATCTACCAAAGCACAAAATTATAAATTATTAACATATTTGTAAAGATTTTGGGAGGGAATGATGGTATTGGACTTCTTTCTGATCCAAACAGCTTAATATAAATAAATACTTTGCATTTGTATATCTTCAGTGCAGCAGTGCTGCTATCACAACATAGTGGAGTACGTTACTGATAAACTGGTGTTATTGCTGCAGACTGCACACACTGCAAAGTTAAGGTTAGTTGTTCAGATCGGACCCTTCAGCGTGCAGGTTTTATTCTCCGTGTATTTCAGATGGCAGTGAAAGCCACAACAAGCGGCTGCATGGTGACTGCTTATGAAAATTTACCTACATAAAACTCTTATTGTGGACGCACCTGCTCACAGGTCCAGACGTGGCAGTTATCCTGTTTTGATCATATCGTGATATCAAGTTTGCATGGAGCATAAACAAGCTGGTATTCACAAACTTGTCCCGGATTTGTGTGCGATTTGATAAGCAAATGAGCCACATGGTCATAAAATGAACAAAAAGAAGAAGCTCATGCGAGGTCGCCTTCAGCATGTGCCCAGGCCGAGGCTTTCAGACACAAATAACACTTTAATTTAACAGAGATTAAGATTAATATTTTTTACACACTAAACAAACCACAGCAGGAGACGGACTAAAGTTAAAGGTTTAGTTTGCTGTTTGCAGCGTCACACAAACGGCTGTTTTTATCTCCATCATCACTGATGTTTACTCCTTTGAGCTTAATTAGGAACTGAAGAGATTCGTGCTGGTCTGTGAAGTCTCTCATTTCCCTGACTGAACCCTCTCAAAGGTATTAATAAAGTTTAATCTGAAACTGTGCGTCTTCATGTTTCGACCCTTTCTGCCGGCTGCCGGCTCGTTTATGATGCCTGATGCTCAGTCTCATCCTCCTCTTCATAGTCGCAGTAACACGGCTGCTATCGCCCGCCTGGTTGAGGTCATGTGCTGAAGGTCAGAGTCCTCACTGCAGGAGTCTGCACCAGTCATTTCCCCTCACTCACTTCCTGCCTTCCTGTCTGCCCTTTCCTATCTATTGAAGCCAAAAGGCCTCATCTCCGAAAACCCTTTATCATCTCCCAGATCTGCTCTCCCATGTGAAATCACAGAGGTCCCCGAACATCTCCAGTGATAAGCTATCTGTTGTGCACCACACTCTGTTTGAGCTGGGGTATGGTATGAGGAAATTTAGAGCAGTTCCAGCAAGACAGAGGGGTAAATATGCAGGAATGTGGGGGCAGACGTAGGAGTTTGAAACGTGCTGCAGCCTCGTGCAGGAATAGAGATAAAACACAAGCATACAGACCCCCCCCAAACGCAGTAAAACAGGGAGGGGGACACAACACTGCCACACATTTATGACCCCAGTGGACCTGAACACCACATCCGTAATATAACTGTGGTATTTCAGGTTTGTCACAGAAAACGAGCCAAAGGGGCGGAGTCTGAGACAGACACAATGACCAGCTGCATAATTAACGCGTCTCTTGGTAAATATTAAAAATGGGTCCAAACACGGGCTAAATAAAAGTCTATTGTGGCGCCAGGGTGGAGCAGGCGACCACGTCTGCCTCGCGGCCGTGCAGACGGCGCAGGTTTGCATCCTGCCTCTCGACACCGCTGACTGTCAAATAAAGCCACCAAAAATAGAAATAAAAAAGTCTATTAAGGTACGGCATCAGGAAGCACCTGGTGAACCTGCGCCTTTCTAAAAAAATAATAAAATATAAGCATTAAATTACTGAAAATGTCTTCCTGCTGCAGCTTCATTTTAAAAGTGTTTTTTAATTTTATGACTTTATTTTACAGAAACTTTTTTTAAACACTCGCAGCTTTGATCTGACAGAAACTGCTGTAACCATGCAGGCTGAGTCTCTGTGGCTGCTGTCTGGGTTTAACTGCTAACTGTGGATAAAGGCACTGCTTCTTACTCACTGAGTGCTTTCCTTTTTAAAACAGATTATTTTAAAATAAAAAGTTTGGTGTCTGCACTGAGTGCAGTTTATGTTGTAATAACACAGAGATATTGGTGGATGTGAAGAGTCAGAGGAAGAGCTGCAGCTCGTTCCCTGCTGTGAACCCTTCCTTATTAAAATGTTGGATCATCTTTGTTAGAAAGTGAAAGTTTCTCTGTGGAATATTTCAGTTCAGCTCAGCTGGTCCCAAACAAGCTTTTCCTTCAGTCTGAGTCTGAGACTGAACCGCCCACATACCATCGAACCTTTGAAGGCCCGCCGCGCTCCTCCATGTTCATCAACCAGTACAAAGGAAGTGAGAGTCCACATGCTCGACCATCTCCGAGGAAAAGCAGCTTCTTGTTCTTTAAATAAATCCGTACGAAGACAAAGATCGCCTTTCAGATTCTTCAGGTTGTTTTTAGACGATGGTATGTTGGTATGTTCAACTTTGGAACTGGATCTGTTTGAACTTCACTGTCCTGAACTTGACCTTAACCCTCTTCAGTGGCTCTGGGATTGGCTCTCCTAATGCCAGCATTAGGCAGGAATTAGACTTCTGTGTCGGGTCTTTATGGGGCCTACGTGCATACCTGGAAATCACCTCTGAACCAAAGGCCGTGATCACAATTCTTGTGTGGACCTGATGTGTAGTTACGTTTCTCGAGAGGTTACGGCGTCGCCTTCAGTGGATGCAGAGGCCTGAATGAGGCCTCAGACCTCACTGACGCTTTTCAGTTTGAGTCCAGCAGTGCGAGGATGGATCTGTCTAATATCTGGTGTCCACGTTTGCCAGCAAAGGGCTCAGGACTGTAAGGTTCAGTACAGCCACGGACAACTCTCCATGTTAGACAGTGGCTCACACAGCATCAGAGACATGTTTGTCCTGAGACTGATTGGGGATCAGAGATGTTTGTATGACCCAGTTTGGAAGGACGTGAATGTATGAAGGTCAAGGTCAAAAGTTCAGAAGGAAAAAGATGCATTAGTCTTTATTTTAATGCTGAACGGTGAGAAATGATGGACGTCACAGAGCCACTTTGGAAAGTCAGAGAAACATTTGGAACGTTTCAACATGAAAGTCTACTTGATGAAAGTGTTTGAAGTCCTCGAGAGGATAAACATACATGTTTGTGTTTTCTAATATTTCAGAGTCAAAACGACATATTTGTTTGTTCTGATGATAAACAGCAACAATAAATGGGAGTGAGTGCAGAGGCCTCTGAAACAGACGCACAACTGTGAGCTCTGATGATAAACAATAACAATGAATGAAAGTCACAGAGTCAGGGTGTCACGCTCTGTGGGTGCTGTTGGGCTATTTTGAGTTTTCTGTGGGAACCTTTTGGTTTATAGTTGAACTTTTCTTGAATGCTGTAATCACAGTAAAGTGTTGTGTTTATTGCTTCTGTTTAATCTCTAGATTCAACACTAGTTTTTACATTTCTGATACTTTTTAATGTGTGTTTTTTTTGTAATGCGATATTGCCTTAATTAGTCTCAGCTGTTAACTCCCCCTGATTACCCTGCCTTCCATTTGTTTCTTCTTATCCAGTTCAGGGTCACAGCTGTCACAGAGGCAGGTCGCCAGACAATCATTCACACCTGCGACCAGTTTAGAGTCAGCAGTTAACCCGACCCGGACACGTCTTTGGACTGTGGGAGGACGCTGGAGAGAACCTGTGCAGAGATGGGCCGAGCCTGCAAACTGCACAGAGGACGGCCGCAGGTTCAAACCTGGGGCCTCCTTACTGTGAGGCCATGGTGCTAGCCACCACTCCTCTGTGCCGGCATTTCCCTGATTACCCTCTACTGTCTGTTTCAGATCAGCTGTTGTAGTGCTAAACAATAAGAATAAATGGGAGTCAGTGTGTGTGTGTGTGTGTCTGTGTACGTTTGGATGATAAAAAAATCAGAATGAATGAAAGTCCACGCACAGTCCCAACAAAGCTGCACGTTTGTGTGTCTGCGTGTTCTGACCTGCGGCCCGTCTGCCTGAAGAACACAGCCAGTGCGGCGATGTTGCAGAGGAACGCCACGGGGAACACGAGCAGGTACGTGTACCGGTAGGCGCTGTACTTGAACGCGTCGTCGTCGTGGACGCATTCCATCAGCGACTTCGTAGTGTTGTTGCCGATGGCGACGGTGGTGCTCATCAGGAGCTCTGCTGAAACAGGAAGTATTGGCACAGAATGAATGAACACAGCTGATGTGCTGAGTCATGCACATGACTGTAAGTGAGACAGGTTTGATGCAGTGACTGAGCGCATTCAGGCCTCCTGTTACTGCTCCAAATACCAGCAGAGCTGAATTTCTAATGAGAGAGTCTTTAAAAGGCCCTGAATAAACTGGTGCCTTTTTCCTTTAATTTAAAAAAATGTGATTATCCGCTGATAACACTGCTGCATGTTTGTGCTGCACTAAACAGGACGTGGGCATATTCACTGTCTGCTAACCCAGTTAGACTGAGTCTCCAGTCACCACAGGTCAGGGGTCAGAGGGTGATTAGTGGGCCTTTAAGTGTATAAAGCCAGTGTTTGAGGTCAGTGTGTCCGTGTCAGCGTTTCATAAGCAAATGATTTTATTTATAGGAACAAGAAGCAAAATGTTGTCCTCAGTCTGGAGTGTGCGAACGCTGCTGCTCAGGTGGAATTTACACAAATTTTTCACGTTTACGTTTCAGGTGAGAGAAAAGGGACTTTTTCTGAGCTGAAACTGCTGCTTCATTTCCTCCTGCTGTGGCCGATTTTCAGGTCAGATTATAAATAATTTGGTGATAACAACAGATCTCTGAGTGCGCCTAAACCAGAGCGGCACAACCAGGAAACCTTTGTGCATTTCCATAAGCTAAACAGATCCGCAACAGTTTGAAATAAAGCCGCTTTTATTGCAGAGCCGGTGAGAAAAGCTGCACTGAATATTTGAATTCTGGCTCCTGACTGGTTAACTGCCCTCTTATCTCATCAAATGTAAATTTCTGGATGCAAAATGATCTTTGTGGACTATAATAGAGGATGTAATCTGCTGTTAGGGATGAGGGGGTGTAAACATTTAGATTTTATTCTCTGTTTTGGGCTATAAACACGAGTTTATAATTAAAAAATAACTGCAGCAGAGGAACAGCATAAAATATACATTCCTCATGGATTTTGAGCTGATATGAAGGAGAAAGTCTCATAAACTCAGCCCCGTGTCCTGATAAGGAAGGGCTAAAAATGTGTGTGCTATCAGCGGCAGCAGGGCTGCAGAGTAAATCGCCCCCTGCCATCAGTAAACAGTCCTGAGCACTCGGACCCCTCTGAGCTCGGCCTCCTCAGTCACATCGCACCAAACGGCTGATACAAACCAAAATATCATCATCGATCATCAGTTTTACCTTAAAGTCTGACTTATGGTTTCCTCACAGGTCGAGCTAAATAAAATAATACTCAGCTCTTTCTAACAAAGCTCCAGTTTGCCCTGAAGCTCTGAATGTGTCCTCGCACCTCGACCGCAGCAGCGTCGGCTGCCAAGTCTTTGCACCGTGTTTACACTCGTGTTTTAAGCTGCGCCCACACAGACAAGAGCAGCAGTTTAACAACCAGACTGAGGAATGTCAGCGGTACCAGATAACATGCAGACGTCACGCGCTGAATAACCATTATCAGTGTGAGTGGGTGGAAGGAAAACCAGTGGGAGTCATGGATGATGCAGACACACATGCTGCACGATGAGGGGCTAAAAAGCCTTTCTTCCATCCACAGGGTCACCTGTGCAAACCATCAGCTAATCATTTTATATGTGGGCGGGGCTTCACTTTCATTTCCACGGGTGTCTGAACATCCTGACATGTTCCCCCCTCTCTGAAGTATTCATGCATTTATCCTCTGACTTTTCCCCTCTCAGCATCCAGCTGTTTGTGTGATATTCCCACATAAATTTATTCCACCATATAAACACTGGAGCCCAGCTTGGCCTGGCTGCTGCGACCTTTGACCTTCCCTGATTTGTGTTTGTGGCTGCCGATGCTGGAAAATATCTCACTGCAGCGTTTGACCGACAGTGACCGGCTGCAGATGGAAGAGCTCCACAGCTGCTTCATCTGCGCTCCTGAAACCAAACATGTAGACAGCTCTGCTGCTGCTGCTGCTGCTGCTGCTGCTGCTGCTGCTGCTGCTGCTGCTGCTGCTGCTGCAGGCACAAACACGGCTTTGGTTTCAGCTTTCAGGCACACACAGTGACACAGGCTGTGGGTGGAGGTGCCCTCAGGTCACAGGCTGGTGCTGTGGACCCCTCAGGTCACAGGCTGTGGGTGGAGGTGCCCTCAGGTCACAGGCTGGTGCTGTGGACCCCTCAGGTCACAGACCACCTGTAAAGGTCACCTGTTGGTTTGCAGAGTCAAGTCTTTTTTTCTAACCCAGCATTTCTGCCTCAGAGGTCTGAAATGGATGTGCTGAGTCGTGGATCTGACCATGACCTCATCAGCAGAGTGCTTCCTGAGGTCACGGCTCAGGTGAGAACAGGCTCCTTTGTTTTTAATATTTGCTGCATTTGATGCTGATATGGAACCCGGCCAGTGTATTCCCAGTGCTGGACCCAATCCTGGATAAATGTGGAGGGTTACATCAGGAGAGCATCTGGCATGTAGTTTTTAGTTTTTATGACAGGCGGTCTATTAAATTTCTTAAGTCAACACACAGAGCTTTAAACATACTTTGCTCTAATAACAGGAGCTCTTCCAGCAGCAGCAAACAGAGATCAGCTGTTGTTGGATAATCCGAACATATCTGCAGGTTAGGGCATGAACTCTGGGATGGAATCACTTCCTTCACTGCAGCGTTTCCCCCTGAAGGAGGAAATAAAAGCAGCGCTGAACAGCGTTCCTCGGCATTCGGAGAATTCCAGCAGGTCTTTTTCCAGGCCACCTTACCAAACCGGACCGACTGTTGGACCGCGCCCACAGGTTCCCACACTGTCAGGCTTGTTTTTAAAATCAGGTCACGGGAAGATTTCCACTCAGGACAGATTCATGTTGTGTGTTTTTCTCCTGTTCAGCAGATTTAATTTTATCATTTAAATAAGAACAGGGCTGTGTGGTCTAGTGTGGGTTTGTACTCATGTAAAAGTACTCTGCAGTATTTGATGAGGTCCTTCAGGTGACTGAGCATCTCCCTGAGGTCATCTTTCAGGACAGTCAGCGTCTCTGCATGTTTCAGTTCACTAAAGCAGGTTTGTGAAGCCGGCCCACCCCCATGGCCCCTCTAATGGATCCAGGATGCATCTGTTATCTAAATATGTAGCTGGCACAGCTTTCATTATTAGAGAGGGCATCTGGAAGCACTCTGAATATTTTTATTGCTGCATTTTTTCTGTTGCCTCAGGTTTCGCTGAGGCACACCTGAGGATTTTAGATCAGGTTCCCCCACTTCAGCACCACCGACTCTTTATTCAAAGGCTGTGTTTAAGTGTAATGAAGAGGAGGGAGTGAAATAGATGCTGCAGGCTTTCAAATCACCAGGACTTAAGTTTCTAAAGTTTCTTCTCCTCAAAGTTCTTTTATCCCAGAGCAAATTTCTGATTTTACATCTGGAAGCTCCAGTTTCCATCTCCTGTCACCTCTCCAGCTTCTCATACTCAGACTCCAAATGAAGCCGCACAGCTCACACAGGTTTGCCCTGAATCCTTTAAGGCAAACACTCAAAGGCAGCTGCTGCCAGTAAACAGAACACAGGCTGTTTGTCCCTCTGCTGAGCTCCATGTAAGGCTCTGAATGACAGCATATAATCTGAGCTGCTCGGGCTCCTAATCTGGGGGAGAGTTTCCTTTAAGCTCTGCTCCTGACTCGCTGCTTCATTAAAAGTTTCACTCACCGTTCATCTCGTCACCGTGTTGTCGCTCCCGCAGCCGCTCGTCCGTTTATCCGTCCGTCCAGCGGTGTGTGTGCTTCCCCCTGCTCGCCTCCTCAGTGAGAGTTTGTGGGTGTGTTTCGTGGTTTTACTTGGAAGTAGGCGTACACTCACACACACACACACACTCTCACTCACACACTCACAGGCTGGGCACAGAGCCAACACACAGTCAACGGTCCACATTTTATGAGTTCTGACTAATCGGCAGACAAAAATAGATACACTCACATCAGCTTCACTCCCTACCTGACTGAGTCAGACGGCAGACTTAAACTAAAATCCTAAATGTGGAAAGTTCGGATCCGGAGGGAGGCCGGAGCGTTTCCACCAGCCTGAAACTGTCTCAAAATGAACTGATCGGAATAAAAACTGCTTCAGTCTGTGATTGTTACAAAAAATCACACCTGCCTGTCACACCTCATTAAACGATGTCCATGAGTCAGAAATATGGTTACAGGCTTTGTTTCATCTCCACGCAGCGGTAATTAGACTTTAATTAATGTGACAATCAAATAAAAGGAAACACTTCATAACCCAACCAACGACTAAGACCCAGAGTACTCTGGAAATACATATAATTACATGGTATTTACAGCCTCAGTCGAGGTCGTATTAAGTGTTACTATATCTGGAAAAAGCAGTTTGATGAAACATGTGCAAACATACATGGAAATGTAGTGTATAAAACACAACTCTCAGGTAATCCCTGAGCAACACTTCCTGAAGGTTTTTGAACCTTTAAACTCGGCCGCTCTCTGGTCCTTGTACCTGACCGTTTTCAGAGGAATGCTCTTTTGTTTGTAGAGCCACTTAACACTGACCTATGAATCATTCAAACATAAAAAAGCTCCCCAACTGAAGCAATGAACTGATG
Source organism: Amphilophus citrinellus (assembly GCA_013435755.1). Classification (NCBI taxonomy): domain Eukaryota; kingdom Metazoa; phylum Chordata; class Actinopteri; order Cichliformes; family Cichlidae; genus Amphilophus; species Amphilophus citrinellus. Next base: position 4,687,188 of record CM024194.1, read on the forward strand.
CTGTGTCTACACACAACACACAGCTTAGCAAATCTGTGAAAAAGGCCACAGATATCCGAGTCTGACAGGAGAACACAGCATTTTTGCACCAACAATGTGACTCCCAAGAGCTCTGTGGCACATCCTGGAATGATGTGCAGTGTATTCTTCAAAAATATGAGGAAGCCGGAGGGTGGAGGGTAAAAGAAGTGGTCTGAAAAACTACTAAGAGCAGATGAAGAGTATCTGAAAGACCTGACACAGGACCTGAGAGATGATCTGGACCTTCAGCTGATCCGGTGGATGGGAGGTGTCAGGAGGCCGTTCTTAAGGAAGGGAAGCAGGGAGGAAAGGCTGAGGTCTGCCACGTTACACAGAACTGGGCTGAAAATCAGCAGCAAAGGTCTGATAGAGCCATGATCAACATTTTAAATCCATCCGCTCATTTTCTGCCACGCATCCAGTTCAGGGTTGCTGTGCAAATGTAACATTTTTAGTTTAGATCTGTTTGTTCAGAGCAGGTCAGGAGAGTCTAATCATCGTCATCAGGCTTTGCTTTCATTTCCATTAAACTCTGTGATTGTGGGTCCTTTCAGCCCAGCTCTCTCACAGAGGATACAGACAAAAACTTTCTCCTGTGATAAACGTGCTTGTTTAGATGTTGTTGTTTTCATCAGAGGCCAAACAGGAAATGTGCGTTCCTGCCTGTCTGTGGGCTTCACACCGGCCCGCCGTCCACCACATTTTGTCCAGAGATAATTTAAATAAGTTTGTTCCTAAGAAATTAGTTCAAATGTGTGTTTGGTCATGCGGTGAGAGCACAATAACAATAAAGCGATGCAGTAGATCCACGCCACCTTATCGACTCTAATCCAGGAACTCTGAGCTTCACACACTGACTGCAGATCAGTTTAAGAGGGCTACAGTCCCCTCCCCTCTCCACAGTTTGGATTTTAATGTGTTTGAAGCACCAAAATTATCAACATTTTATATTCGATCTGGGGACTGACATGACTTCAGTGTCGAGGTCAAAGCTGCAACATCACAGCCATAAACTGCTGCCATCCTTCCGCCCCAGCCAGGAAGACAAACATCCCAAAAACAATGAACAGTCCTGGAGCTGAAGGACGAAATTATAAATGGGTCAAAGGATAAAAACACCTCCTAAAATCATTCAAACTCAGCGTTCATGTGATTCTTTAAGCCTGTCATGTCTGCAGGAGTTTGTAATCAGAACTGTGATCTGAATGCTCTGCTGTGCCAGACAGATTTACTCTTCCAAGATGAGCTCTGTAGATTCTCTATAGACAGATAGCAAAAGATCCAGGACACCTGGACAGTCTGCAACCTATCGAGAGCACCGAAGACCCTTGGCCGCACACTCCAACAATAGCTGCACACCCACTCTGGCAGATGAGAGGGAGGTCCTAGATGAAGCCCCTCCAGCCGAGGAGCAAAGACCCCAGGGCCCCGGGTGCCCGAGAGCCGCCAGACACCCCGCAGAGGATCATATAATAACTTACAGAAGGATTATTTGGACAGCAGTGATTCATAATTGAAGGCTAGTTTTGCAGTATAAGATTCCATGGTGATGTACCGCAGTAAGAAACTCAGGGTTAACCCTGACATGACCTGGATAGGATGAAAACCTGCTCCATAGGTCAGGCCTCAGGATTCTGAGCTGTTTCAGCTGCTTCTCTCTCTTAAAAGTAGTGACACCAGACAAACACCCATTTAACAGCGTTCCCTCTCTGAGCACAGGAACAGCCTCCACAGTTTATTTCATCATGGTATTAAACACATATTTAAATAAAGGTGATCATTATCAACAGTTAAATAAAACACAGCACTTTCATCAGACCTGCACATGCTCAGTATGTTCTTTCTTTATATCGACCTGATGACCTGCTTGTATCCATGTAGTGTTTCCAGTCCAGCAGCTCCCTCTAGTGTCCATATCTAAAGCCTGTGGGAGGATGGTGTTAATGTAAAATGTGAATCATAGTGTTCCAGTCAGTCATCAGTGTGTCTCTGCACAGCTGTCATTAAAATGTGTTCAGAGGGCCTCAGTGTGTGAATGGTTCCAGTTCAGCTCCATAACAGCAGCTCACTGGCACCAGAGGATGGCTGGTTTTCATCTGTGTGACGTGAACAGTGATGGAGGGCCTCTCAGATGTGTTCCTGGTCTTGAGTGACAGCTCTCACTGACATGGTTTTAATTCAGACAGTATTAAGGGATAATGATGGCGCTGCAGTGTGTTTATGGTTACTTTGGAAAATAAATGCTCTTTGGGCTCTTGCCCTTTGATCGTGGGGGCTCCCTCTGGGATCTCCCTCCTTCCCCCTCTGAGGTTTGCATGGTTGCCATCGTGATGTGTGGCCTTCTGGGCCCCTGATGGGTGTGGATGGCCCGGGTCTCCTGGGTCCTTCCTTGTTGACCTCTGGATCCTGAGGGGTGTGGTTACAGCTTCTTGCCCTCATTGTGAGCATGTTCCATGACAGAGGCACACACACATTACTGCAAACCACAGCAGGACTGTGTGTATATGTATATGCATTTGGATATATGTGAATATGTGTATGTATGTTTTTACCTCTCTCCCATTATTCTTTCTGTCTTCTACCCCTTTTTCCTCTTTCTTTCTTTCTTTCTTTCTTTCTTTCTTTCTTTCTTTCTTTCTTTCTTTCTTTCTTTCTTTCTTTCTTTCTTTCTTTCTTTCTTTCTTTCTTTCTTTCTTTCTTTCTGTCTGTCTGTCTGTCTGATTCCTCTTATACCTCTTCCTTCCTGCCTCTCAGAGCTGGCATGAATAAATGAAATAAAATTAAAACTACAAACATAACAAGAGTAGCCTATAGAACCAATAGAAAAGAGGAAGAGGAAGAGGGCGGGGCTTTACTGGGTGTCAGTGAGAGAAATGAAAAAAGCTCAAATGAGTGAGAAGGACGATGAAGGAAACATCTGTGCTGTGTCTGCTCTGTAAGTAGAATCTCTGTGTTTGAATTATTGACCTTTGACTCTAAAGCTCACATTTTGAAAATCAAAGAAAATCTGCTGGAGCTACAGTAGAAATGATTGTGGTTCTTCCTCCACGCTGAGCCGCCTGCTGTACCTGTCCTAATGAGGCAGAGTCAGCCTCTGTGTGGGGAACAGAGCTGTTTAAAGTTTCTCATTTTCTCTGCTCATAACAGAGTTCAAGCTCAGTGCATTCATTAGAGTTTAGATTGAAATAAAGTTTTTACTCACATGTAATAATGTTTATTATTACATTAACAGAGCACAAGGTTCAGTTAGACTTACACCAGAATAGAAACGTCCTCCTGTGTGTGTGTGTGTGTGTGTGTGTGTGTGTGTGTGTGTGTCAGTGTGATGTGTGTGTGTCAGCAGTCCGTATCTTTGTGTTGAGTGTATCAAAGAGCTGTAGCTCCATACTTTACAGTATAAATGCTGAACAAAAGGAATGAAAGGAAGCGTCATTTAGCTGAAATCTCACTGCTGCATCTTAACATGGTGCTCAGTGTGTCTGTGAAGGTTCTCCATCATCCAGGTCATAGTTAGAGTGTGAAAAAAGGAGACTGGACTCAGAGGGTGGAGGAACCCTAAGATCAGCTGTAGTGGCTCTGCATGGGGAGAAGAATCACAGCTTTCTATTGTAAATGTTGGTGTGCAGGCTGTGATCAGCTGAACTTTACTGTAAATACAGTACAACACACTGACCTGTTTATTACACACTAAACTGCAGTATTTTCATACAATCTTTGAATAACACAAAGTCAGCATACTTCAGTTTGTTTTGCAGTCCTCACCTTTAACTCTAACCTCTCTTCTTCCTCTCCTTCCTCTTCCTCCATCTCTGAGTGAACTTCTCTGAAATACAGCAGCTCTTCTTTTAGCTCGCAGACACACTGTGTGACAAACTGCACACACTTTGTGTGTTTGCTGATATTTGTTGAGCATTTAGAAATATTGCATTTAAAACTACCTGCCACACATTACTGCCTTTAGTTTCGCTCCTCTTCAGTAGGGCTAGCTAAATGCTGAAGTACTACGAGCACAACTTACAGACATCAGCCGTCGCTCCGACCCGCTGTAGCACCTGATTATAGCGCTGTAAATGATATATAAATGATATATAAATGATATATAAATGATGTGGTTTTGCCTCTTTAATCTCTTGTGTGTGAAAAGCCCCAGTGATGGAGGATGCTCCAGAAAAATAAATACTCAAATAAATACAGATACCTGAAAACTTAAGTACAGTAACGGAGTATTTGTACTTTGTTACTTCCCAAGGGCATCAATAAGAAAGGTGCATGTCCTACTGGGAGGAGCCCCTGAGGCAGATCCAGGACATGCTGGAGAGATCATATCTCTTGGCTGGCCTGGGAAATCCTTGGGGTCCCTCTGGATGAGCTGGTGGAGGTGGTTGGGGAGAGGGAAGCCTGGGCTTCTCTGCGTAGACTCCTGCCCCCGCAACCTGGCCCCAGATAGGCAGAAGAAAATGGATGGATTATTATTATTACCCGACGAAATCAAATATCCCAGAAGTTTCACTGACTTGATGCTAAACTCTGATTAAAAAGAGTTTCTTTAATTTTTCTTTTTTGAGCAATGCTGTAAGCGCTGCTTTTCAGACAAAGAGGAGATGCAGGAAGAGTCAAAATTGTGTGAGTCTGTTCTCCAAACTTTATTGAAACTTGTTGCTGCATCAACTCTAAAATGAGCAGATCTATCAGAGAGAGACGAGTTTGTGGGTCTGTCAGCTGTTTGTGTGGAGTTGTTCTTTGTGTTCACCTCAAACCAACCTGAGTGTCATTTCTCTTTAGTTCTGATCTCACTGCTGAGCTGCACAACAAACCAAGGTCAGTAACCTTCTTCTGTCACAGCTTCAACCTGATAAATGCTCACTAATATGACCTGTTTGGCTTCATGTTTCATTGTAACCCTCACAGCTCGTCTGACTGTGAGTCCCAGCAGCTCTCAGTTCTTTAAAGGAAAAGTTGTGTCTCTGAGCTGTGAGGAGGACGACAGCTCTGCTGGATGGACTCTGAGGAGGAACACAAGCAAACGACAGAGGACTCAGTGTGGAGATGTGTGGGGAGAAGGAGGTGGTTCTTCCTGTAACATCACTGTTTTCCCATCAGATGGTGGAGTTTACTGGTGTGAGTCCAGAGAGGGTGCCATCAGTAACATGGTTAATCTCACAGTCTCTGGTAAGCTGAGTGTGTGGAGTTAGTGTTGATGAAGCTGTGTGTAAATGGATGAAATGCTGTAGTTTGTCTCTGTGTTGAGGTGGATCAGTGATCCTGCAGAGTCCTGTCCTCCCTGTGATGGAGGGAGATGACGTCACTCTGCTCTGTCAAACAAAGACCCCTCCCTCCAACCTCCCAGCTGCTTTCTATAAAGATGGCTCCCTCATCAGGAAGCAGCCTACAGGTCACATGACCATCCAGCATGTTTCCAGGTCTGATGAAGGCCTCTACAAGTGTGACATTAGCGGTCATGGAGAGTCTCCATCCAGCTGGATCACTGTCACAGGTGACACACTCACCTGTCTGTGTTTCTGCAGGTTTCAACATTCACAATGTGACCATAACTTAATGACTGTGTTTGCTTTATTTTAGAGAGACACACCACCACACCTCCACCTACATCCACACCTCCACCTGTTCTCCCTGTGATCTCCTCTGTTGGATCAGTCTGTGTTGTGGTTCTACTGGTGTTACTGGTTCTGCTGGTGAGACGATGTGTTCACAGGAAACCTGAAGGTGAGACTCAGACTTTGTGATGTTTCATCTTTGAGTTTGTTAAGTAGAATAAAGTTCATTCATTATGATCACAGTAACTTTCTTCAATTTACTCTGTTTAGATATTTAATTTCTATTATTTTTCATTTCAACAGATCAAGAAGAAGCTGGAGATGATATCACTCATGTCATGTACAGTGATGTCACATCATCAAATCATCAACAGCCAATCAGAGGTAATGCTGTGTTTTCTTCCTGTGGGACGTTCAGGGATGAGGTTCAGGACAGTTTCAGCTCCTTGTTAGTGTAGTAAAGATGTCGGTCTCTGTGTTGGACGTTTTATTGTGGGAGTCTGTGGGGACTGACTCAGTTCTGGAGCCTCATGTGGAACTGAGAGGAACTGCAGTTTGGGGACTTCATTTTTCAGCTCTGGAATATTCCACTTGTTTAGTGTTCAGATGAATCAATACAACCCATAACTTCACACACATGATGGGCTATGAGGACATGATGGAGCATGTGAGGGATGATCAGCAGAGTCAATATGTGGATTGTTGTAAGAGTAAAACAAACATTTTCATGATGCTATCAAAGCCTAAAATCAATTTCAACTTCCACGTCCACTCTGAGTGTTGACTGTGTGCTAGACTGTGGTAATCTGAGACTAACGACTCTGCAGTCGTCCAGCTTCCTGTTTCAGCAGAGGGCTGTTCCTTTTAAACAGAGGAAGGAACTGGTTAATTTGGATCTTTTCAGGAGCTCTGTGGTCAGTCACTTCCACCCAAACTTCCTACATACAGTATATGAAACCAACAACACTTCCAGGTTTCTCTGCTCTCTGTGGTTCCTGTTGAAGCAGTTCAACTGTGGGCCTCACTGATGTGTTTCAGGTGGAATAAAATAGAAAGGTTTTGGTTTTTTTTGTTTTTTTACCTCGTCTGTATTTTTAATGAATGAATACCTTTATGAGTCCCGAAATGGGGAAATTACAGTTTATTTTATTTTGCCTCAAACAAACCTTTAGTTAACCATGGTCCTCAGCCGGAAAAGGGTGGAGGGCCCTCTCCGGCTCAGGGAAGAATTCCTGCCTCAAGTGGAGGAGTTCAAGTATCTCGGGGTCTTGTTCACGAGTGACGGGAGAAGGGAGCAGGAGATCGTCACCTGTGGTCACGAGCTTTGGGTAGTGACCGAAAGAATAAGATCGCGAATACAAGCGGCAGAAATGAGTTTCCTCTGAAGGGTGGCTGGTCTCTCTCTTAGAGATAAGGTGAGAAGTGCAGCCATTCAGGAGGGGCTCAGAGTAGACCTGCTGCTCCTCCACATCCCACCGGGAGGAGGCCCCGTGGCAGACCTGGGAACACCTTGGGGTCCCTCTGAATGAGCTGGAGGAGGTGGCTGGGGACAGGGAAGCCTGAGCTTCTCTGCTTAGGCTCCTGCCCCCACGACCCAGCCCTGGATAAGTGGAAGGGAATGGATGGACTAACCTTTACTCAACCACACATCAACCTCTGTCCCACATAAAACACAGCAGGGCTATGACTGCGCTATGAATGTGACAGCCTATCTGCATGCTCTTTGGGCTACATTTGTTCTTAATTAACACTGTTACTCGGCCACAGGTCCAGCTGATATGGACCCACATAACACGCAGCAGTGCTGTGACTGAGTCATATGTTCAAAAACAGCCCAGATATGTCTGCTGTCTGGGTTTGGTTGTTGTTGAGAGGATGAATCTGTTAATATGAGATGTGTAAACTCCAAAGATCATTAACTTTTTTTTATGCTTCTCAAATTCTCCTTTCATACAAGTACTTGAAGTTCTACAAGTAAACCAGCAGCAGATACTTCCTGTTGATTGTAGTTGGTCTGGTCCACTTTAGACAATAACAGTGTTCATGTTGGTGAAGAGTTGCAGTTGCTTTTCAAAAAAGGGAAATGTGATCATCTTCCCTCTTCTCACCCCCCCGCAGAGGTGTGAAGATAAGAAAACTGTGAAAAGCTGCTGCAGTTTATTAAAAACAAAAATCTGTTCATTTTGGCACTGCTGCAATGATACTGTTGCAGTGGTTCTACCTGCAGTAACTTTATGTTTGATTGTGCAGAGACTGATACAGCTGTGGTCTACTCAGCAGTGACAGCTGGAGACGTCAGCTATGGAGAACCAACCATCAGAACAAGGAGGCCCAGGTACAGCTGCTCTGTGACACAAACAAGCTAGCTGCTAGCCCTGTGTCAGGCATCATGCTAAGCTAAGCTAAGCTAAGCTGACCCCACATGACTCCAGCTCAGAGCTGTGAAGGAAGTGAAACTTCTCTTGAGAAGCTGACCTGAGATCTGTGCAGCAGAATGTGAGAGCAGCTATCTTTCCTCTTTCTAACGACAGTGATTAAGCATCCAGTTGTAATATCAAGTTTTCCTGTAACTAACATCTATTATTTTTATATTCCATCAAATATAATTTAGTTATACCTCCTGATATTTGTGGTAATGCTATTAAAAATGTTTCTGTCTGATTTAATGAAACAAACCCGACAGCATCAGTTTGTATTCAGTTGTACTGCTGTGGCTGTAATTAACAAAGTAAAACAGGAAATGAAAGCAGAGTAGGACAGAAAGGGAAAAAATGACAGAAGCTGTGTCCAAATTCAGGGGCCTCATCCTTCGAAGGCTGCATTTGTAGGCTGATGACGTCACAGTGAGGTCCATCAGTGTGTCCTTCGTTTCCCTAAATTTGGAGGGTAGTTCCAGTGTAATCCTTCCATATCCCACGATTCATTGCGCAGCAAAATTCAAACACAGCAACAGTGGAGGAGAGTGACCAAAAAGTTTCAAATATGATATTTTCAGGTGAGAATGTAAATGTGCAAACCTCAAATATCCGCTTGATTTATCAAGATATCGCCTAATTGCAAAAGTGTTCCGACGTTTTCGGAGATGTCCGTTCTTGCTGCTCTGCCAGCTCACATCGCGAGCTGTCAGCTGACCGGGCAGTCGAGGCTCGCTATGCCCGGAGAGAACGCCCGACTGCCGGCACATCCTTTTCAACCCCCCGCTGGCTTTTGCTGCTGAGTGGAAGTTAAGCACAGATATAACTCACTCAGATGATCTCTAACAGCTGATGTTTGGTTTGTTTCAATGGTTCATTTGTTCCTGACATTAAAGCTAAGCATCATAACAGAGTATTTTTATTTAATGTTACTAGGGAGATCTTAATATACTTGGAAATGAGTCATTTGCTTATCTGTATTTCTTGATGTAAAAATGTGTTATACCTGTTTTGACTGCTTATTTTGAATTAAGAGCTGACACAGTTCGCACTGTCACAGTTGCTAGGTGACCATCCAATTTCACAGCCACTAATTTCCGGACTTTGCAGGTTGGAGGTGTTGATTGAACTCCAAAGCTTGTAATCATGTTGTTTGAACTGTGTGTGTTTGTGTTCAGACTTTAAACCAGAGCCAGACGTCGTCTACTCTTCACTGAAGTATCCACCAGTCCAACCACTGACGTCCAGATGCTGCTCTCTGACTGCTCCCCCAGCACCTCACAGACCATCAGCATGTTAAGAAGATTTTTACGTTTTATGTCTTTTTCCCACTTAATGAGTCTCAGAAACAGAAATTACTTATCTGTAATTTTTAAACGTATATTGTAAGTATAGACACACACATTTCTATTTTTCAAATCAGATTTCCCAGTAGTTTTATGTCCTCAGTAACTTTACAGTCTTTATGTTGTTGGTTGTTGTTTAGCAGGTTTAATAAATGTTTGTTCTTATTTGTCCTCGTGTGGTTCTGTGGGTGTCACTGAGGTGTCAGATGGAAAGTTTGAGGTGTTCTGATTTGGTTGTGGCTGAATGACTCATTCCTCTCTGCAGTGCAGAAACACAGAAACATTAACCACAACCACAGACTATAAACAGCAGGAACATCATTCAGTGGCTGCAAACTGCACAGAAAAGCTTCAGGACAGGAAGTCTTTATTTTCTCAGTCACTCAGAAACCAGCAGCACCTGACATGGTGAAAACTGAGCAAAAATACTGAGAACTTTCTGGTAGTAGATACCCTCAATATTGTTTCAGTTCTGATGTTTTCATTTTTTCATTACCAACTGTATTTTTATTAGTTCCCAGAGCTGAAGTGTTTTCATGTCTAATAAACTACAAACTCAGGAACATGTGACTCCGATTAAGGACACCTGGTATAAAGAGGTGGATGCGAGACGTGGAGAGGGTGAGAGGAAAAAGTGTGGCAAGGGCGAGGGCCAGGTGCAGCGGACAAGTGCTCATGTGAGGGTTGCGTTACTCCCGGTGGGAGGGTGGCTTATCTGTTGGCCGACAACAGACGTGGTCCGGGGATCCGGAGAAATGGGTTTTGTTTTCCTCTTTTAAAAGCGTATGTTGCTCCCTTGTCCCCTAGGCCCGCGGGACGTAACACTGACTCACTTCTACCTCATACCTTCTGAGCCAGAACAGAGCCCCTCTTCTCAGTTCAGCTTTGAATGGCCTTTGTCATGTCTAAGGTCTGCTGCCATCTAGTGGTCAAACTGGGTGCTACAGTCCAACCTTAACATCCACCATATTTCAGACAGCTGATGTCAGTTACCTTTCAGTTCAAATTTCTTGCATACATCTTGTGTTTAGTGATCTTTTGTTACAGTATTTACATTTGTGATGTCAGAAAGGTGGCATTCCCATCTCCTCCTTTAATAAAAAGGGAACATGTGAACCTAATCCTAAATATATGTGGTCAATATTAAAATGTTGCTGCCACTAACTTATTCTTCAGCTCCTCAAAGTCCTCCTTCCATCTTCTCAGCACACTCCTCAGTTCAGTTTTAGTCATATAGCACCAAATCACAACAGTCATTTCTTGGTGCTTTATATTGTAGGTAAAAACCCTGCAATGATTACTCTTGTTAGCACATTTCATCTCTATCATCAGTCACTCTAACGTGATCTGTGTATGTTATTTTCTACACACCACAGTTCTAAGACTTTTTGTCAATTTGTGAACAATAAATCATAAAGTTGACCTTGAAGATGTTGGTGGATGGAAGCCAAATTTAATGGATTATTGACATGACCCCACTCTGCACCTCTGCAAGGTTTTATCAGAGTTCATTCAAAACTTTGTGTTTACAGACAGAAATGCTTCCAACAACATGCTGCAATAATAATCATAATCCTCCCACGTGGTAAAGAACAGATGGGGTGTGTAAGAGTGTGGTGTTATAAACTGTTCAGAACAGGGAGGAGTTATCCAGTGTAACAGCCACAGGTAGAAAGGATCACCTGCAGCACTCAGTCCTGCACTGTGAGGCAGTGAGCCTTTTGCCTGATGCAGCAAGTATGACGGCATCCTCCACACTGATACGCTGGTGATAGGCAAACAGCAGGGGGTCCAGCCAAGGCTCCACCAGCTGACACAGAGGACTGAAGATTAGTGCAATCGTGGAAGTTGAACAGGATTATATTGATAACACTGAGACCAGGGTACTCCTGGTATAAGTCCTAAACTGGGGGGAATGGGGAGGATTACAGGAAGGGCATCCACCATAAAATCTCAGGGAAATCAAACATGCAGATCATAATGAATGAGATTTCCATACCCGATCAGTCGGGGCATGGGTTAACGACTTCCTTTGGTGATGTTAAGATAAGATAAGATAAGATAAAACTTTAATGATCCCACGACGGGGAAATTTGCGCATTACAGCAGCTCAGTACAGAAAAACTAAAAATAGAATAGAATAAAATAAATAAAATAAAATAAAATAGAAAAACACTATACACATATACATAAACACTATATACAGAAAATATATAGTCAATACACACATGTACATATACACACATATACACACACATCAAAAACACTATATACAGATATCAAAATATTATATACATTTGTAGCCGGTAAGGTACACAGCATACACGGTATGCATTATATGGGTGAGTGTAATAAATAAAATGTATCTGGACTGTATGGATAAAGTGATGGCAGAGGAGGTAAAGTGTCCAAGTGACTCAAGACATCATGATGTGTTATACAGTCTAACTGCTGTTGGGATGAATGACCTGTGAAACACTCCTTCCTGCAGCGAGGATGTTTCAGTCTCTGACTGAAGGAGCTGCTCAGCTCACCCACGGTCTCATGCAGAGGGTGATGGGGTTGTCCATGATGGATGTCAGCTTTGCTAACATCCTCCTCTCACCCATCACCATCACAGACTCCAGAGGACATCCCAACACAGAGCTAGACCTCCGCACCAGTTTGTCGATCCTGCTCCTGTCCCTTTCGGTGCATCCACCCCCCCAGCAGGCCACTGCGTAGAAAAGGGCAGATGCTACCACTGTGTCATAAAAGGTCTGTAACAGAGTCCTGCAGACACCAAAGGACCTCAGTCTCCTCAGCAGGTGGAGTCGACTCTGGCCCTTCTTATACAGGACATCTGTGTTTGTAGTCCAGTCCAATTTGTTATTGAGATGAACACCCAGGTACTTGTAGGAGACCACTGTCTCAATATCCTTTCCCTGGATGTTCACCGGTGCTGTAGGGGGTGGCTTCCTCCTGAAGTCTATGACCATCTCCTTTGTCTTGCTGGCGTTGACTTGCAGTGCGTTGTTCTCACACCAGCCGACAAAGTCACTGATGACACCCCTGTATTCCTGGTCGTTCCCATCTGATACACATCCGATGATGGCCGTATCATCTGAGAACTTCTGTAGGTGGCAGTGGTCCGAGTTGTACCTGAAGTCTGAGGTGTACAGACTGAACAGAAAGGGTGAGAGGACCGTGCCCTGTGGCGCCCCCGTGCTGCAGACGAACACATCAGACACACAGTCATGGCACCTCACATACTGTGGTCTGTTGGTGAGGTAGTCGATGGTCCATGCCGTCAGCTGACTGTCTACTCTGGCTCCCTCCATCTTCCCTCTCAGTAGTGTAGGCTGGATGGTGTTGAAAGCACTGGAGAAGTCAAAGAACATGACCCTCACAGTGTTCCCCGCCTGCTCTAGGTGAGAGAGGCATCTGTGCAGCAGGTAGATGACGGCATCGTCCACCCCAATGCCGGGCTGGTAGGCGAACTGCAGGGGGTCCAGCGCTGAGCTCACCAGTGGGCGGAGGTGATGAAGGATGAGCCTCTCCATGGTCTTCATCAGGTGAGAAGTCAGGGCCACAGGTCTGTAGTGGTTGGACTCCCTGGGATGTGCGATCTTTGGCACTGGAACTATGCAGGAAGTCTTCCACAGTTCAGGAACCCTCTCCAGATTCAGGCTCAGGTTGAAGATGTGCAGGACCACCTGACAGAGCTGGTCTGCACAGTCCCTGAGCAGTCTGGAGCTGATTCCATCCGGACCCGCTGCCTTCCTGATCTTCGTCTTTCTGAGCTGACTTCTCACCTGATCAGCTGTGAGGTGGATGTGAGGCTGGGTTGGGGTGGGTGATGGGGCTGGCTCTGCTGTGGGTGAGGGTGAGGAGAGTGCAGGCAATGATAGCACTACACCAGGAGAGAGGGGGGGTCAGCATACGGAGGGGGGCAGATGGGAGCTGAGGGGTGGGGGAGGTGGTCAACGACCCAGAGTCAAATCTATTGAAAAACAGGTTCAGGTCATTAGCCCACCCCCGGTCAGCAGACACTGTGGCTCCTCCATTGTCCTCAAAGTGGCCAGAGATTTTTTTCATGTTTCTCCAGACTTCTCGGACTTTGTTATGTTGGAGCTGTTCCTCCATCTTCCTCCTGAAGCTCTCTTTGCCTCTCCGGATCTTGTATTTCACATCCTTTTGCACTCTCCTCAGTTCCTCCTTGTCTCCAGATCTGAAGGCCCTCTTCTTCTCGTTCAGCAGGGCCTTCAGCTCTGGGGTCACCCACGGTTTATTGTTGGAGAAGCACCGTACCTTCTTGGTTGGCACAATGTTCTCCACACAGAAGTTCATGTAGTTTGTGATGCAGTGGGTGAGGGCGTCGATGTCCTCACCGTGAGGCCTGCAGGGTGGCTAACAGGGTGCCACAGAAACTGTGCTACTGTTGCCAAAGACAAGTAAGAGGGACCTGAGTTTGGGATTGCTGCTGCTGCAGCTCACCAGTGTAGAGTTACATTGCTGGCCATCACTATTTACAGTGTTAGATTTAAGACTTTGTTTTTATCTAATCACAATGTTAAACATTAAAGATACAACGGAGAGCTACGGTGGAGAAAATTTCTCTTTCACCTTTTGCAGCAGCGCTGAGATCCAAAAGTGGCCAATGGTGTTCTGCTCCAGCACTGCAGGGTTTCTCACCTGAGTGCTTGCTGTGCACAATTCATGAAGAGTAGAAAGGGGCTGTGGGGGAGACTCCCGGTGCTTGTGGACTGTTGCTCTCCCGTCATTATGTAGGGATGCTGCCCTGCTGTCTGCAGCCAGGATTCAATGGCTCTGTCACAGCACGTGAAGCTGATGTGGCATGTGTGGAAGTGGAGGACCCAAACACAGGACTCAGAGGGAGGAGAGCCTTTATTTTGGCTGATAACTAAAAAAAAGCAAACAAGGAGAATAATAAAACTTAGAAAACCTAGATTGGGGAAAACTAAGGAACACAAGGAGCATGGAGAACACAGGAACAAAACACTGCCACAATAAAAACAAGACCCTGACAAGTGACCAGGGGCAAAACTGAGACTTTAATTCAGGGGCCGCATCCTTCGAAGGCCGCATTTGTAGGCCGATTACGACACAGCGAGGCGAAGAAGGCTGGCCAAATTTGAAGGCTCCTCCAAATGTGGTCGACGAATGCATCCTTCTTTTCTCGAATTTGAAGGATCCTTCGTGGCCTACCATATCCCATGATTCATTGTGCATCGAAACTCAAACACAACAATGGTGGAGATTAGCGGCCAGAAGTTTGAAAAACAACTGTTTCTGTGACACAAAATAAACTTTTAAGACACGTGTCAAACTCAAGGCCCGTGGGCCAAATCCGGCCCGCGATGTAATTTCATACAGCCCGCGAGATGATTTCATATAGCTATTATTAATGGCCAACGGTAAACAGCGCTCCCACTACAAATCCCACAATGTACCGCAACAGCTGCTGCAGGCCAAGACCTGTGCGCTAACCCATTTGTGTTGCCAATGACCCATTGATCAGTGATCAGCAGGCAGAACTTTTTACAGTGACATATAAGCAGCCTGACCCCCAAAAATGACCAAATGAAAAGTGGAAAACAGGAGGACCTGATCGCTGACATCGGTGATAAAACGTGTGTAAAACGTGGATTGGTGGGACAGTTAAGGGAGAAGATGCAGAGGGAGACCTGCACAGGTGAGCTGACACTGCATCACTGCTCACACACCAGGAAACGCTGCAGCAAAGTCCTGAAGACACAACGCGTCATTAGCACCGTAACACAGACAGTACCAGCGCTCGTTGCTGAGCCACCCGTTACGTGCCCTTACCTGGCGTGAACAGCTGTTTAACACTGAGCCAGCTGATCAAAGGAATTTTGAATTACCGTAATTCCGCGACCGTTTGTCCTATCGGAAAAATTCAAACAGTTTCTGAGAGCTGAGAAATTGCTGACTTTGTCAGCGAGGATTCTTTCCCCAAGAATGCAACCATCCAAAGATGCGACAGTATGAAAAACTAAAACTAATATTGAAACTAAACTAAGACTAAGCATGAAACCAAAAATAAAAACTAATAAAAATGAGAAAAACTGCTCTGAAAACTAATTAAAACTAAACTATAATGTAAAATCCAAAACTATTATAACCCTGCCTGCAGCTTCAGGGATGGAAATCAGAGCAGGTCTCCACCGCTGTGTTTGCAGCTGCGCTTTTTCCTGAAAAACTGGACAAACTGCGCAGTTTATGTAGCGTTTTTCTGCATATGAAGTGCGAGAATTCACATCACAGTTTTTACCTGAAAAATTAGCAAATTTTCATCAGCTTGAAATATTCTCATTTTTCCTGAAGTCGTTGAATTCTACACATTCAAATCATATTGCTGATTAAAATGATTTTTAATTCTGTTCGGCCCACGACTCAGACTGTGGCTTCAATTTTGGCCCTTTAAATGATTGAGTTTGACACCCTGGTTATAAGATGTTTCCAGGAGAGAACGTTAATGTGTAAACATCAAATGTTTTTATCAACATATCACGTAATTGCAAAAAGAGCTCCCGCCGTTTTGGGAGCTGTCCGTTGCCGCTGCTCTATCAGCAGCTCGCCTCACTAGCTGTCAGCTGACCGGGCTATCGTGGTGTGCTATACCCAGAGAGAACGCCCGACTCCTGACTCATCCTGGCTTTTACTCCTGAGTGGTAAATGGACTAGTTCTTATATAGCGCTTTTCTACTCTGACTAAAACTAAGCTATAATGTTTAGTTTTACTCAAAGCACTTATACAACATGTTTACATTTACCAATTCATACAGTACAAGCACTTCCCTATGAATCTAAGCTAAGTACTTTTTTTTATTGTGTAACATTCACGTGCATTCATACTCCAACGCTTGTGTCGGAGAGCTGGGGTTCAGTATCTTGCCCAGGGATGCTTTGGCTTGCAAACTGGTTTGGCTGAAATTAAAGTTAAGCATCATAACTGGATAATTTTATTCAACAATGTCTCACTAGAGAGCTGTTGAGGTCATGAAAAAGCTGTGTGGCAGGCAGGATTGAGGACCCCAATGCAGGATACACCAGACAGGTAAAATTTAAACTCAGCTTTATTAAGCTTGAGTACAACAAAAGGCAGGACTGGACAGGACCAGTGGCATAACTAAAAAACAAACTTGACTTGAGTTCAAGAAACAAGGGTAAACAACACAGGACACTGGTGTTGGTTTCATTGAACTGGCAAAATGCTTAGGAACGAGCCTGTGTTTCCCCAGCACTTTGTGAACTGCTGTGAACACGGACGCCGAAGCACACAAACGTGGGAGAACACGCTCCCCTT
The DNA here is from genome assembly GCA_013435755.1 of Amphilophus citrinellus. Taxonomy (NCBI): domain Eukaryota; kingdom Metazoa; phylum Chordata; class Actinopteri; order Cichliformes; family Cichlidae; genus Amphilophus; species Amphilophus citrinellus. The sequence continues at coordinate 4,703,854 of CM024194.1, forward strand.
TCTGTGCTGCAAATACGTTTTAGGGTCCAAACCAAACTACTGCAGCATCTGTGTGCAGCACAGAGGGAAACACAGACAGAGATTAGAGCAAGACGACAAGTACGCACTTTGTGTCCTTTTATCTGTGATATGAACTGATACAAAGCAGCAAGTTCAGCCTTAGAGCCCAACCTAATTCACAGCCGTGAACATCGCTTCTCTTTCCTCCTGTAATACACATGTAATATGTTAGAAAACTTGATGTTGAGACGGCAGAGTCACGCCCTTCTGCCGCTTTCGGCACGGGTTCCTGGTTCCAGACCAGCTAGTTTGCGGGGCCGGAGTTAAACAATTTTTCGGGCCAAGCACCGAGTGAGTTCATGGTGGAAAAACCGCTGAACGTTTCAAATACTGGCACCGGCACTGGAACCCCGTCGGTGGAAACGTGACCACAGAGACCTGAAGACTATCAAAATAAAACAGGAAGTTGAACAAGTGAACAAAGATGCAGACCTGACACTGAACACCGGGAAACACAAGGAACTAGAAGACAAAACATAACCAAACCCCACAACCAAAAGAAACCCAGAACAGACAAAGCAAAAACAAAACACACAGGGTCAAAAGGACCCCAGACCATGGCAGTTATTCGGAAATGAATCATTCTCAGACTGCTGGCTTACTTGTGGTTCCTAGGATACTTCAGAGTAGAATGGGAGGCAGAGCCTTCAGCTTTCAGGCCCCTCTTCTGTGGAACCAGCTCCCAGCTTGGATTCAGGAGACAGACACCCTCTCTATTTTTAAGATTAGGATGAACGATGGGTTTTCTCTGTAATTATTGTGGGGTCTTTACCTTACACTATAAAGTGCCTTGAGATGTCTGTTTGTTGTGAGTTGGCACTGTATAAATAAAATGTAATTGAATTGAAAAATTTAATTGAAAAGGCTGAAACTGTAATATATCCTAAAAAAAAAAAATTAACTTTAACCCTCCAGCATTAATAACAGTTACGTTCAGGGGACAATGAAGTGGTATGAAGGGGGCCCCAAATCAAATATTGCTTAGGGCCCCTTCAAGGCTTGGGCCGACTCTGCTGTAGGTGAAGACAGCAGCAGTGTGATGAGCAATGGCGATTGATTAGTATCAGTATTTATTTACATTTGCATACGTCCCCAAATCTGGCAGCCACGGCACCTTAATCTGATAAAATAGCAAACGGTCAAGGCCGAGAAGTGTTGGATGAGCAGCAAGTGTCCATTTTAGGCTGCATCACAGCATTTTAGATATTTAGGTTAAAGGTGTGTTGAAAGGCTGCACAGTAGTTTGAATTTGTAGCCTCTGTGCTGGTTAAACAGGTTTAAAAAGCCCTCAAGCAGGTGAAATAACAGAGTTTAAAAAACTAAATGATACGTCAAAGCTTTGCAATTTAAGCATTACTAAAGTAAGTTAAAAAAAAAAAAAGTATAAAAGTATTATTAGCAAAAGGTATGCCCACACTGAATAAGAGGAAGACAGTGTCAAATGATTCTAAGACATAGTTGCGGGCCGGTCTAAGCCCAAAATGCCAAGGCCGATTTTTTGTCCCTAAAGAGCTGTTCGCTGAAAACCTGGGATATTATGTGCAGTGTGACTTCCCAAAGCCCAGACTTCAATTCGATTGAACATTTGTGGACTATGCTTAAAAGCCTGGTATGTGTCAGGAAACCAACCAATCAATTCTGCATAGAAGGTTGATTGAATCTCCAGTAACGCTTGTTGATGGCTACTATAAGCATCTGGTTGAGGTGCAACTTGATAAAAACTGTCACACTGACACAAAATTGGTTGTGAAGGCCTGTGGATATCTGTCCACAGCCAGCTGGAGAGAGAACATGGACATTGTTCCCAGTCTGCAGCCATCAGCCTTGCCTACCAGTGCCTGAAGAACAGGCTTTCAAAAGTTAAGTACTGCCTTATTTTAGACTGTAGACAATGCTGACAGGAGCACATGCGATACACATGAATTAAGTCCATGATGCATTCCACTGTAGTCAGGCTGAAGATGGCATGCATATATATATTAGGGGTGGGACTTTAACGCGTTAATTTCAATTAATTAATTACGGGGAAATTAACGAATTAAAATTTTAACGCATTTTAACGCACTTTGCACCGTGGAACGTTTCTCAGTGCACGAGTTCCCGGCATACAGATTATATCGACGCACAATGTCCAAATTCAGGGGCCGCATCCTGCGAAGGACCCGGCCAACATCCTTCAGAGCCCACGAAGACCGCAAAGGGAGGACGTGAGCGGCTAGCCTTCATATCAGCGTCACCTGTCCTCACCTGTAGCTCATGTCGCGTAAGTGTGAAGCACAGCTGTGTAAAAGCAGCTGGTTAAACGGAGAATGAACTTTTCTCCTTTTTGTGGTTTAATTTTAATTATTTTATTCAAAATAAGCTGTTAAAACAAGCATGACACATTTCAACATCAAGGAATACAGCTGAGCGAATGATTAATTTTCAACTATATTAAGTGAGACTTTAATGTTGAATAAAACTATCCAGTTACGATGCTTAACTTTAATTTCAGGAGTTTGCTTATCACAGGAGTACTGCCAGGCTTCATTGGTCTGTGTAGTAGACTGGTGGGAAAATAAACAAAATTTTGAAGTTTAAGCTTATGTATATTCATTCATTCATCAACCAAACTTAAATTAATATTTATCATGTCAAATATTGAAATGCGATTAAAATGAGATTAATTTCAATTAATTAATTACAAAGCTTGTAATTAATTCGATTAATTTTTTTAATCGAGTCCCACCCCTAATATATATATATATATATATATATATATATATATATATATATATATATATATATATATATATATATATATATATATATATATATATATAGCTCAACAATTGTGAAATTACTGAATTATTTGTCTGGAGGTAGATATACTTCTAATTTCCCCACACAATTTCAGTCCTCCACCAGAACTATCAGTGCATTCTATTAAGAAATAGCAGTCACTTAATAAATTAATTTAAATTTCCACACTTTGCATCCAATGGCCCATCTTGGGCCTTTTAGTGGGCCAGTTGTGGCCCCCCAACCACATATTTAATCCCCTAGCTCCTCCTTCCTCAGGAGACAAACAGCAGCTGAAAACAAACTGACCTGTTTTCACAGTTTATCTAAAAAGCTCTAAGCTTGTTAGGTTTTAAACTCAGGTTCAGAGTATTGTGGACGTTTCTAACGATCTCAGTGTTGGATCAGCACAACTGGATAAAATGAGTTTTTGCTGGACTTTGCTGTCTGTCTGCCTCCTGTTTGTCTCCACAGGTGAGATTTAACTTCTTTTAAATTCAACAAGATTTCATTAATTAGTCTGTTCATATTGATTATGTAAATGTGCATTTAAGTGGGCTACCTGACCCCCAGGTCTCAGAGTCAAAGAACTGAGACTCTCTTAGAACTAGAAATCTTTGGTGTCTTTAATAATTTAGATTTACTTGGTCCTCATATATTCCCTCTCGTGGCTACAGAACAGGCAGCAAAGCAAAAATTTATTTCAGATAAACAGCCTGCAGGAAAATTAAAACAAAACTACAAGTAATTTTTTTAAAGAAAGAATAAAATATCTCATAAATGTCAATTAGAGCTTGAATTTATATTTATAATATTTATTTTCAGATCTTTTTTCTATGTTTGAGTCATTTATGAGTTAGTAGTCATGTGGATGGTGTGGTGATGTGGTTGGCACTGTTGGCTCACAGCAAGAAAGTTATTTACTTCTCTAGGTCCAAACTTCAGTGGTCTGTTCGTTCCTCTCTGTGTAATGAACATTTGTACTTTGACCTTTAACCTCTCTGCTCTGTGTTGTTTCCTCTTTCAGAGCAGAGAGCTATCACAGCTGTCCCTGGACAGGACGTCACTCTGACATGTCGAGCTCCAAACAGTGACCCCATCACAGCTGTAAAGTGGAGCAGAACTGACGTGGAGCCTGAATATGATGTGTTTTACCTCAATGAGCAGTCGTTACAAGAATACCGGCATCCGTCTTCTGCCAGCCGGGTGGATCTGCAGGACAGACAGATGAAGGATGGAGACGCGTCTGTGATCCTGAAGAACGTGACGATTAATGATGCTGGAACATACGAGTGTCGTATCGTCCAGGGAGGAGCAAACCGCTGGAAGAGAGCTAATTTGGATATTTACCCCTTCAGCATCCTCTACCTGAGTGTCGCTGATGCTCCAGGTGAGTGAGCAGAGTGTCTGTGATTACAGGTGAAGCTGCTTCCAGGTTGGTGATGTCTTTAGTAAGATTAAATTAAAATGACAAAGTACAGTAATTGTTTTGGCACATCATTTATAAGAATACTCAGTATTGTCTATTAGAAACCTCCATCATATAATTACGTTGTCAAATTTATTTTCAATTAAGTCAGTAATCACAATATGCCAGATACTTCTCCTGATCCACTCAAGCAGAGCTCAGTGGTCTCTCTGTCCCTCACTCTTTAATAAACAGTTGTACTTTGACCTTTAACCTCTCTGCTCTCTGTTGTTTCCTCTTTCAGAGCAGAAAACCATCACAGCTGAGTCTGGACAGAACGTCACTCTGACATGTCGAGCTCCAAACAAAAACAGCAGAACTGTAGAGTGGAGCAGAGCTGACCTGGGAGAAGAACATGTCCTTTTGTATAAGGACAACCGTTTGGAGACAGATAATCAGCATGAATCCTTCAAGAACCGGGTGGATCTGCAGAAGACTAAGGATGGAGACATGTCTTTGATCCTGAAGAACGTGAGAATTAATGACACTGGAACATACGAGTGTCACATTTTCACAACAGGAGCAAATGATGAATTCATCAGCATCATCACCCTGAGTGTTGTTGATCCTCCAGGTGAGTGAGCAGAGTTCAGTGTGTCTGTGATCAGAGGTGAAGCTGCTTCCTGGTTGTTGATGTTTGTTTCTAAAGATGTTGTTGATGAGACTTTGTAGAAAGCAGCTGGTCTGAGTGATGTGATCAGAGTGCAGTAGATAATGTCTGACAGCAGTTTGAAGAGGAAATGGATTCTGTTCTGTTCTTCACTCATCACCTACCTGACAGCTGACACCTCACACCTGTTTCTACCTGCAGGTCAGCCTGGAGGACTCACACAGGGTGGAGCTGTTGGACTGAAAGCTGGTCTCCTCACTCTGATTGGTTCTGCTGTTTGGTTGTTTTCATGATCTACAGGGAACATTAAGCGCAACCAACTGAGAATTTAAACCAGCCAAACTAATGCAGCCGGCACTCAGCACAAATTAGTTATGTTAGAAAACTGAGTGGACACCTGTTGCCTTAAACCATTTAAGTCTTTACACAAGGAGAAACTAAATATATTAATTTGTATTAATAAATTTTGTGTAGTCAAACTTAAAATGATCATTAAACATAACTGTTTCCTACTTAAAATCATTTGAACAAGCCTTTAATATCCTAAAAACTGGATACAAGCAGAGTTGCACAATTTAATGAAAAAAATCAATAAACAATGTCTCTTTGCTTGGTTTTGATGAACAATGCATAGACTCAAACATTTTGACATATCTGAGTTAAATATAAATAGCAAATAGCACAAAGATGACAACATTTAGGCTACAGCACTGGCTTAAACAGGAATGTGTTTGTCTAAATGGAACAATAATGGATCATTTTCAAAACAAAATGTTTCTGCAGACTTGTCAGGTTTTCTCATTAGTACAACTAAATATAATAAAATAAAATAACTTCTCTGGGTGAAACGTCATCAGCCAAAAGATTGCTAGGATAGTCTCAAAGCGTCTCACAACCGCGACTAAAGTAATGGAAGAGTAACAAAAATGTTTATCGTTTTGAAACCTTTTCATGGTTCTGGGGCCTATTCCAGGAAGCAGGTTTAGCTCCAACTCTGGTAACAGCCTCTGTGACCCTAACCTGGCAGGTTTTATCCAACAACCTCTGAGTGTCTCTCTGACTCCGCCCCTCCTGCTGCACCTGAAACACCTGTCTGACACTCCCATTCATTTCCTCCTTCATAAAGTGGCTGTCAGAGCGTCAGAGGAGCGAATTCATCTGCAGACGTTTATGTTTCTACAAACACTGAAATCCCAGTTAGACGTTAGTTTGTTATTTTTGTAACATGAAGCTTTTACAGTCGTTCACTCGTCAACAGGCTGTAAGGACGGAGACAGCGATGATGTCACGCATTTATAATGAGGCAGCTGCAGCTGTCAGACTGTCAGTCAGTTCCTCTGAAACATTTACTGTAGTTATTGTAGCATCACTGTTACATCACACTGATCTGGATGAAGCTGCTGACACAGAACACACTGATCAGTGATCAATGATCAATCATTGGTCGTGTTGGAAAAACTCACTGATGGAAAAATGTCTGGATCATACGATATGAGTGTTTGAGTGAAGATGAGGCTGAAATATCTGAAGAGTTCAAACTGAACTAAATGGATTTAAAGTGACTGAAATGATGTCATGTTGAAAGTTCTGAGCTGTTTCTCCACAGTTTTATCTTCACTTTCTGTCTCCTGCAGTTTGTCCGTCAGGCTCAATAATTAGATTTTATAAATCAAATGTAAAATTAGGATTCAGCTTCATCTGATGGAGATTCAAGTTGTGTAAATGATGACAGCAGATATTTACCCGTTGCCATGGTGAATCCTGGTATCAGATCTCCATTGACGATGGCTTTCTTTTGTTACTCACACACGCGCTAACTCAGGGTGATCATACTCAGAGCTGATTGAACCAACTCTGATCAGCTGTTCTGGAACAGGAAACTCAGAGTTGCCGATCTCAGAGTTGATCAACTCAGAGACTGTTTTTAAACTCAGAGTTTGTTGAAGCTGCTTCCTGGAATAGGGCCCTGAACATAAAATTTGACTCCACATCCTTCAGTCAGCTTAATAGAAACTAAATTATTTTATAACTGGCTTTAACGGTCACAAAGGTCGGGATTGTAGCTTTGCTGGTCATACCATCTTTACTATTCCTACCTGTGTCAGTGAGATCTGGGTAGAGCGTAACATTGCATGTACCAATCGTTCATGCCCATTTTGAGCATTTTCTGGGTTTTAGTTTGCTGCGGCTCATTGTGAAAAGTACCTGCTGGATGAACATGATTGCGCTCTTCATAGACTTAGGATAGCTGAGATGAAGTGTGTATGAAAGTCCAAACAGGATGCAGATAGCTTTTAGGAGATCTTTAACGTTGTCCATCACAACTTGCCCCTCAGTGACGATCTTCAGTGATGCTGGGCTGAGAGGGATTGAGGATCCCAGTGTCAGTGTGACGGACTGACTCATCAAAGTCCTGAGAACAAAAGAGCACAATCATCACATTTCTACTAAATCGCAATCATGTTAAAAATAACGTCTAATCAGAGGAGAGACAGTCACACAAAGAAAGCAAGCCAGGACTGCTTAAGTAGATTAAACAAACATATCACCAATTAAACTTGGAAAGACATCCATCCATCCATCCATCCATCCATCCATCCATCCATCCATCCATCCATCCATCCATCCATCCATCCATCCGTCCATCCATCCATCCATCCATCCATCCATCCGTCCATCCATCCGTCCACGGCCGGGTCACGGTGGCAGGAGCCTAAGCAGAGAAGCCCAGGCTTCCCTCTCCCCAGACACCTCCACCAGCTCATCCAGAGGGACCCCAAGGTGTTCCCAGGGCAGCTGAGAGATATAATCTCCCCAGCATGTCCTGGGTCTGCCCCAGGGCCTCCTCCCGGTAACACGTGCCTGGAATACCTCACCCAAAAGGCACTCTGGAAGCATCCTAGTCAGATGCTTGAACCACCTCAACTGGCTCGTCTCGAGACATTTCAGGCAGAGATCCCAGCACAAACATCTGGCTGAAAGATTCTTAAAAATGATCAGCTTCAGACGATCATGGGAAATTCCAGTTTGTCAGCAGGGCAGCAAAGACAGACTGACCCTATAATAGATGCACAAATCCAGAGCACTCTGAGGATTCAGTGCATGTGTGTGTGTGTGTGTGTGTGTGTTACACAGTTTTAGTCATCCCAAAACTTCATACTTTCAGAATAAAGCACACACCTGCCCTACAGCCCACCGTTCATGAGTTGTGTGTGAATCAGCAGCAGGAAACAGGTAAATACATAAATATATAGCAGTGAAGGAGGAGCTTAAACCTGCTTCTATATGGAAAACATCTGGAAGCATCTGTGCCTCTGAGAGGATCCTCATTTCACACAGATGCAGCAATCTAACAGCACTGGTTGGTAACTGTCTCCACTTTATTATTGTTTTATCATTAACACCAACAGCAAGACATCCTCCCAGATGAACTGTGAGCACCATGTTTCTGTTCTCAGAGGTTGGGTCAGCATGCACGCATGCTACAAGGACATGCTCGATGTATTTTTGCACATACCGTGTTAGCAGATGGAGCTTTTTGTCTTTTTTCAAATCAAAAAATGTTTCCTGCAGGAAATCTGTCCGAGTTTTGGTCACACGATGGTCGTGTACACACTGAAAGATGTCCTGAACTGTTTGTTGAACCACCAGTTGAAGGCCTGCAGGTCAGTGATCCTGGATTCTGTTTATCTTGGTGTGTATCGCTCAGACTCTGACCTCAGGAGTCTGAAGAGCTTTGCAGTTTGTTGGGCTTTAAATGGAAACATGTCAAAATTAGTACAGAAATTGGCGGGATATATACTGTTTATGACATTTTAGAGGTGTGTTAACATGTAAGGATGAAGAAAAATACCTGCAATAGGCATTACATTATATATACATTATATCACATATATATAAATCCAAGCTCTCCCTGCAGGCGGTCTTTTTGCCCTCCAAGCTCGGGTCCTCTACCAGAGGCCTCGGAGCTTGAGGGTCATGTTCAGTATCTTAGCTGTTCCCAGGACTGCGCTCTTCTCGACAGAGATCTCGGATATTATTCCTGGAATCTGCTGGAGCCACTCTCCCAGTTTGGGGGTCACTACCTGAGTAATCTGATTACCATGGGGACCACTGTTACCTTCACCTCCCCCATCCTCTCTACTCTTCTGTGAGCCCTTGGTATTTATGGAGCTTCACATGTTCCTTCTTCTTCTTCATGCTGAGCTGTTATCAAGAAGGCTCAGCAGTGACTTCACTTCCTGAGGGTCTCGGACTTGGACTCAAACCTGCTGCTGACCTTCTACTGCTCATCCACTGAGAGCCTGCTGACGTACTGTATCACAGTATGGTACGGCAGCTGCACTGAGACAGACAGGGTCAGGCTTCAGAGGGTAGTCAAGACAGCACAAAGAATCGTTGGCTGCCCTCTCCCCTCCCTGATGGACATCTACACCTCCCGCTGTATCAGCAGAGCAGGAACATCATCAAGGACAGCTCACACCCTGGCTTTGACCTGTTTGACCTGCTGCCCTCTGGCAGGAGCTACAGGTGCATCAAAGCCAGAACAAACAGACTCAAGAACAGTTTCTTCACCAGAGCAATCACCACCCTGAACTCTCACACTCACCCACCGTAACTGTGCAACACCCACATCTCTGTGCAATATTATATTGTTGATACTGAACAATATCTAGCATTCCTATAATGTGTAATATCCAATATTCATTCACTAGTGCAATACTCACCATCTTCATTATTATATGCATATACTTATTTTATTTTTACAATGTATATAATTTTATACCTTCTGTTATTTTCTGTATTTTTATACATTTTATTTTCTGTATATTTTTAGATGATATTAGATTATTATATTTATATTTTAGAGAGTTTCACTTCCTATTGAATGGCACTGAACAGGAGTGGCCCTCCAATCTCATTGAACATTCTGTATAATGACAATAAAGGCATTCTATTCTATTCTATTCTATTCTATTCTATTCTATTCTATTCTATTCTATTCTATTCTATTCTATTCTATCCTTGATGTTGCCATCAAGTGGCTGTATGAGCTGTTTGTTGTATTTAATGCTCATAGTCCAAAACACAGAAACAAGGACAGAACAGAGGAAGGAAATCCAAAATACTGGAAATCTCTGTGAAATCCAGGGTCACAGGGAAACGTGGAGCAGGGAGCCACAGAACGAGGGTTCACTCAGTTGTGAGGGACAAAGCAACAAAAAACAAGCAGAGACAATATATAAACTCACAACATAACAAAAGGAGAGATCAAGTGGGATGGACAGCTGGATCCAACAGACATAAAGAAATGGTGGAAGAAAAATCATGACCTGACACAGAGAACAACCGTTACCAAAATAAAACTAGAAGACCCAACTGAAGCAGAGATTAAAGATCAAAGGTCATAATGAATACCAAGAAAATCAAAGATGAAAACTTAAACATAAAACATTCTCAAAACTAAAAAATAAATTTACTCACAAAATCTCAAAACCCAGATTTATTTACTGGCTCATCAGAAAGTTGCCAAATTTCTGATGAATCCGTCGTTACAAACGACCATGTGCACCATGACCTTCAGCATCCACTGACCCCACTCTGGGAGTTTACATTGCCTACCACTTCATGGCTGAGTTGATGTCATTCCCAATCACTTCCACTTTCTTATAATCCCACTAACAGCTGACTGTGGAATATTTAGTAGTGAGGAAATTTCAGGACTGGACTTGCTGCACAGGTAACACCCCCATGCCACAGTCTCTTTTTTGACAGTCTTGCAGCTTAAGCAAAAAAAATGATGGTCTGCATGCTGTGTTGAATCATTGCCGCTCAACTAGACTGGACAAATAACCATTACATCTGCAACAGAGCACAAATAAATAACAAACAGTGTGTGTGTTTGTGTGGAAGTCTGAGTGTTTCTGTATTCGCTGTTTGTTGTGAAACAATGAGGGTAAGCAGTCCCCCAGAAGCTGATCGTAAGCACATATTTAAATAAAGGTGATCATTATCAACAGTTAAATAAAACACAGCACTTTCATCAGACCTGCACATGCTCAGTATGTTCTTTCTTTATATCGACCTGATGACCTGCTTGTATCCATGTAGTGTTTCCAGTCCAGCAGCTCCCTCTAGTGTCCATATCTAAAGCCTGTGGGAGGATGGTGTTAATGTAAAATGTGAATCATAGTGTTCCAGTCAGTCATCAGTGTGTCTCTGCACAGCTGTCATTAAAATGTGTTCAGAGGGCCTCAGTGTGTGAATGGTTCCAGTTCAGCTCCATAACAGCAGCTCACTGGCACCAGAGGATGGCTGGTTTTCATCTGTGTGACGTGAACAGTGATGGAGGGCCTCTCAGATGTGTTCCTGGTCTTGAGTGACAGCTCTCACTGACATGGTTTTAATTCAGACAGTATTAAGGGATAATGATGGCGCTGCAGTGTGTTTATGGTTACTTTGGAAAATAAATGCTCTTTGGGCTCTTGCCCTTTGATCGTGGGGGCTCCCTCTGGGATCTCCCTCCTTCCCCCTCTGAGGTTTGCATGGTTGCCATCGTGATGTGTGGCCTTCTGGGCCCCTGATGGGTGTGGATGGCCCGGGTCTCCTGGGTCCTTCCTTGTTGACCTCTGGATCCTGAGGGGTGTGGTTACAGCTTCTTGCCCTCATTGTGAGCATGTTCCATGACAGAGGCACACACACATTACTGCAAACCACAGCAGGACTGTGTGTATATGTATATGCATTTGGATATATGTGAATATGTGTATGTATGTTTTTACCTCTCTCCCATTATTCTTTCTGTCTTCTACCCCTTTTTCCTCTTTCTTCTTTCTTTCTTTCTTTCTTTCTTCTTCTTTCTTTCTTTCTTTCTTTCTTTCTTTCTTTCTTTCTTTCTTTCTTTCTTTCTTTCTTTCTTCTTTCTTTCTTTCTGTCTGTCTGTCTGTCTGATTCCTCTTATACCTCTTCCTTCCTGCCTCTCAGAGCTGGCATGAATAAATGAAATAAAATTAAAACTACAAACATAACAAGAGTAGCCTATAGAACCAATAGAAAAGAGGAAGAGGAAGAGGGCGGGGCTTTACTGGGTGTCAGTGAGAGAAATGAAAAAAGCTCAAATGAGTGAGAAGGACGATGAAGGAAACATCTGTGCTGTGTCTGCTCTGTAAGTAGAATCTCTGTGTTTGAATTATTGACCTTTGACTCTAAAGCTCACATTTTGAAAATCAAAGAAAATCTGCTGGAGCTACAGTAGAAATGATTGTGGTTCTTCCTCCACGCTGAGCCGCCTGCTGTACCTGTCCTAATGAGGCAGAGTCAGCCTCTGTGTGGGGAACAGAGCTGTTTAAAGTTTCTCATTTTCTCTGCTCATAACAGAGTTCAAGCTCAGTGCATTCATTAGAGTTTAGATTGAAATAAAGTTTTTACTCACATGTAATAATGTTTATTATTACATTAACAGAGCACAAGGTTCAGTTAGACTTACACCAGAATAGAAACGTCCTCCTGTGTGTGTGTGTGTGTGTGTGTGTGTGTGTGTGTGTGTGTGTGTGTGTGTGTGTGTGTGTCAGTGTGATGTGTGTGTGTCAGCAGTCCGTATCTTTGTGTTGAGTGTATCAAAGAGCTGTAGCTCCATACTTTACAGTATAAATGCTGAACAAAAGGAATGAAAGGAAGCGTCATTTAGCTGAAATCTCACTGCTGCATCTTAACATGGTGCTCAGTGTGTCTGTGAAGGTTCTCCATCATCCAGGTCATAGTTAGAGTGTGAAAAAAGGAGACTGGACTCAGAGGGTGGAGGAACCCTAAGATCAGCTGTAGTGGCTCTGCATGGGGAGAAGAATCACAGCTTTCTATTGTAAATGTTGGTGTGCAGGCTGTGATCAGCTGAACTTTACTGTAAATACAGTACAACACACTGACCTGTTTATTACACACTAAACTGCAGTATTTTCATACAATCTTTGAATAACACAAAGTCAGCATACTTCAGTTTGTTTTGCAGTCCTCACCTTTAACTCTAACCTCTCTTCTTCCTCTCCTTCCTCTTCCTCCATCTCTGAGTGAACTTCTCTGAAATACAGCAGCTCTTCTTTTAGCTCGCAGACACACTGTGTGACAAACTGCACACACTTTGTGTGTTTGCTGATATTTGTTGAGCATTTAGAAATATTGCATTTAAAACTACCTGCCACACATTACTGCCTTTAGTTTCGCTCCTCTTCAGTAGGGCTAGCTAAATGCTGAAGTACTACGAGCACAACTTACAGACATCAGCCGTCGCTCCGACCCGCTGTAGCACCTGATTATAGCGCTGTAAATGATATATAAATGATATATAAATGATATATAAATGATGTGGTTTTGCCTCTTTAATCTCTTGTGTGTGAAAAGCCCCAGTGATGGAGGATGCTCCAGAAAAATAAATACTCAAATAAATACAGATACCTGAAAACTTAAGTACAGTAACGGAGTATTTGTACTTTGTTACTTCCCACCTCTGCTGCCCATCTCCTGGGATCTCCTCCATGCTCTGAGACTGTGCCGGGAGACACAGCAAACCTTCTGCCAATGGCACATATTGATGCCATCCTGGAGGAGCTGGACTACTTGTGCAGCCTCTGCAGGGTCCAGGTATGACCTCATGCTCCCAGCAGTGACTCTGACCCTAGCCAAATGCAGAAGTAAAGAAAAGATGAGGAGGGAAAATGTGAGTGTCCACCTGTAAAACCATTTCTGTTTGGGGGTCGTCTCACTGTTGCCCCTGTAGAGCACCTGTTGGTAATTTTTCACTCCTTTTCAGTTTCATGCACACCAAAACAGCTGAAACTGATTAACAACCCCCTCTGATACTTAGGTCTGTTAAACATCACCAATGATCTGCTGATGGCAGCAGACTCTGGACTTACACCAGGGTTTATACAGGAATCCTAGAGTTCAATTTCCTTCCTTTTACTACATCTACAATATTTTTACTACCAGCACGAAATCGAGCAGCAGCCTTTTTTGGGGTGGCGGTGGATTCACAGCACTGAGCCATTTAAGATGATCACCATCTCTCACCAAAGACGAAACGTTATCCCACTTACTTGAAGGTGTAACTGTGACTTTGTCTTGACTAAGACCTCATACACATTAATATTCCAAACACATTTCAAGAAGACTCAGGAAATTTGTTTTTTTAAGAATATAAACAAAATGCAATGAAATTCAAGTTCCACAAGCTGATGGTTTATTTTCCAATAGAATATTTTCCAGTAGAATATTGGAACACTGGTTTGCTGCTGAGGTGTGACGACAATACTTGTGCTCGTAGCTGACCGTGAGGTTGTAGTCGCAGTGCTTTGTGTAGCACCAAAAAATGAAACAGGGATCTTCTCCCCGTCCACGAATCCGCTGCTGGTGGATGCTCGGTGTGATTTGATCGCCGTCACACCGTTTCAGGTCAAATTTATATTTTTTCTGCACACTTTACAAAACGCCTCTCGATCATTCTCAGTCTTTGAATGCCGTGTCATCGAGCCAAAGTTGTGAAAACTTACATTTTCCCATGACGAGGCGCAAAATGACTCCGCGGATGAGCACAGCAAATCAGACAGCAGAACCAATGCCAAAGCCAAATAGCCTACCAGCTGATGCTGTTTACTTTAGATACCTGACATCCTGGTATAAACAACAGAAGATAAATAACTTTACCTGATATAAAATGGGCGCTTCAAACATGAGCATTTCTGATCATGTCCTCAGTCCAATTTTTATCAAAACATTTGATGGCTTGAAACCACAGACGCCTCCGTTTTCTCTCAAACAGCTGTGATCCTGTGGGATTCGGTACAACTTCAGTCCACTTTTGGTAGAGGAGAAATTCTGATAGCCAAACACGCAACAGCAGACATTTTGATGCTGATATTGTTTTTAAATCCCGCTTAAATGCTGAGCAGTCTCCTTGTTCTTATTGAGTTGAATGGAGTAGCAGTTCACTGCCGTTGCCAAAATGCGCGCATCCTTTGATGATGTAGGCTGTAAAAGGGTCCATTGAAGGGGTGCCTTAATTTGAGCTCATTTAATTTACTATCTTTTACTACCCCACAGAAACCCTGTATAACTATACTCTCCTGAATCTCAGTGCAGCTTTCAACACATTTCACATTCCATCCTCCTCCATAGATTAACTTCTATAGGTTTCACATGTACTCCACTGTTTCTGGTTCCAGTCATACCTCTCTGGCTGCACCCACTTTGTCCAGCTTAAAACTTCTATATCGTGTGTCACCCCAGTCTCTTCTGGTGTTCCTCAGGGTTCTGTTCTTAGCCCTCTCCTCTTTGTCATCTACCTCCTACCACTTGGACATATCTTTAGAATATATGGTGTTCATTTTCATTGCTACGTGGATGATACCCAGCTCTACATTTCATCCAAGCCAAATGCCGCTCATCTTTGGAACTCATTCACACAATCCCTGAAGGACATAAATAATCTATCCCTCTTAAATCCTGTCTAAAAACTCACCTGTTTAAACAATCATTCGGAATCTAATTACAATGGTTACTAGAGATATCATTCACTTGGTTTAACAAATAGTTTTTATTACTCCTGTACTGCTGCTTATTGTTGTACTTGTTTTATTTGCTTTTATTGTTCTTAAGTTGTTGTATTATTTTGTAAGGTGACCTTGAGTGTCTTGAAAGGTGCCCACAAATAGAATGCATCATTACCCTGGATTCAGGAGGAACAAAGCGGTTTTCCTCCTAGTCATGGAACAATGGACCAGCTCTTTATCCTCACAAGGATGTTTGAGTGTGTGTGGAAGTGACCATCCAGTCGTCATGTGCTTTGTGGACTTGGAGAAGGCATTAGACCGCATCCCTTGGGGTATCCTGTAGGAGGTGCTGTAGGAGTGTGGGTTGTCTGGCCATTCAGTCCCTTTAAAACTACAGCAAAAGCTTGGTCCATATTGCACAAAGATGGATTCATTTCCTGGCTCAGGGACGAGTTCTTGCCTCAGGTGGAGGAATTCAAGGATCTCGGGGTCTTGTTCACGAGTGACGGGAGAAGGGAACGTGAGACTGACAGACGTATCGGGGCTGCGTCTGCAGTGATGTAGACACTGCCCAGGTCTGTCGTGGTAAAGAGGGAGCTGAGCGTAAAAGCAAAGCTGTCGATTTACCGGTCAGTCTACGTCCCTACCCTCACCTACAGTCATGAACTTTGGGTAGTGACTGAAAGAATTAGATCGCCAACACAAGCAGCAGAAATGAGCTTCTTCCAAAGGGTGGCTGGCCTCTCCCTTAGAGATATGGTGAGGAGTGTGGCCATTGGGGAAGGGCTGAGATTAGAGCCGGTGCTCCTCCACATCAAAAGGGACCAGTTGAGGTGGCTCGAGCATCTGACTAGGATGCCTCCTGGGCACCTCTTGGATGAGGTGATCAGGGCATATCCTATTGGGAGGAGGCCCAGTGGTAGACCAGGACACACTGGGGAGATTATATCTCTTGGTTGGCCTGGGAACACCTTGGGGTCCCTCTGGATGAGCTGGTGGAGGTGGCTGGGGAGAGGGAGGCCTAGGCTTCGCTGCTTAGACTGCTGCCCCCGCGACCGGGCCCCAGATAGGCAGAATAAAATGGATAGATTATTATTATTACCCGACGAAATCAAATATCCCAGAAGTTTCACTGACTTGATGTTAATGATGATGATACTTTATTGATCCCACAATGGGGAAATTACAGTTAACAGAACACCCATCCAAGAAGACAAACAGAACAAACATGGGGAGATAGGTGAACTGTGGCCATGCTGCCCCCCTTCTGGAGGCGCTGCCATTAAAAAGAACAGAAAGAGATACACTGGGATAGGTAGGTTCAAAAAAATAATCTCGTACTGTATTCATTATAAACACCATACGAGGTTCCAAAAAACACCTCAGCAAAAGCATATTTGCACATTTAAAGCCAGGATAGCAATATGGTGGGTAAGGTCAGGGTCAGGAGGGGATGCAGACGGAGACGAGAGGGTGGGGGCATTGTGGAACCCAGATGCCAGCTCCTAGCCAAAACAGTTCGCTGATAGTGATGGAAATTCATCAGTGGCCGTGGTACACCAGATCCAGCTTCACAAATCACAGAGAGGGCTGAGGGGGAGAGCGACTGTCACACATAGTCCTGGAGAGATATGATTACCAGCCCAAGGCCGGCTAGGGAGCCGAATTCCTGATAATGCCGATGTTGTTTTGGAACAGGCTGCTTGTTTTTTCCAACAGCCTTCAGTCTCACTGGGGAACCCATTCAGTAATCCAATATTCCAAATTCATTAGTTACCGTCCTCACCGTGCAGAACCGAACCTTATCTCCACATCTAACCCCTCTCGCCTGTGAGCACGTTCTCAGCTGGAGTACCTGTCCACTTTACGGCTCAGGTCCAACAGGCTTTGAGTCTGAGTCTGTACGGCTCTGCACAGCCCATCCACCTGGGTCTGCAGCCTCTGCAGATGTCGAACTGCTGCCCAGATTTTCTTAATTTCCCGGTAAATCAGGTATCCTCCGAGCCCAAACAGAAAAGATACCGTTACTAAGTAGCTGAATATGTAGAAGTCTTCCACGTCTTCAACCTCGAGGGCTGAGAAGTACACAGGTCTCCACGAGTTCCAAGAATCGATGACGTATCCAACTGGATCTGTTCCACTCGGACACGCAGGCTCCCCTTTCCCCGGTCTCATAGTGGAAAAAAATTCGATCAATGGTGTTTAGGGCCCAGTTTGCCAGATCCATGTTGCTCTCAATCTTATTCTTATTCGGACAGTGTGTGAGAGACGCTCTCACAGCAAGCAGCAAGCGGAGAGATGGGGAGGGCAGGGAGAGAGAGATAGATGCGACCGTCTCCGTCAAGAGCAGGAAGAAGTTAAACTCTGATAAAAAAGAGTTTCTTTAATCTTTTTTTTTTTTTTTGAGCAATCCTGTAAGTGCTGCTTCTCAGAAAAAAGAGGAGCATGAAGAGTCAAAACTGTGTTATTTTCCAAACTTTATTGAAACTTGTTGCTGGCATCAAATCTAAAAATAGCTGATCTGTGTGGGTTTGTCAGCTTTTGTGTGGAGTTGTACTTTATGTTCACCTCAAACCAACCTCCATCCATCCATAAATCCATCCGTCCATCCATCCATCCTTTTCTGCTTTTCTGGGGCCGGGTTTTGGGGGCAGCAGCCTAAGCAGAGAAGCCCAGGCTTCCCTCTCCCCAGCTACCTCCACCAGCTCATCCAGAAGGACCCCAAGGTGTTCCCAGGCCAGTCAAGAGATATAATCTCCTCAGCGTGTCCTGGGTCTGCCGCTGGGCCTTTTCCCTGGAACACCTCATCCAAGAGGTGCCCAGGAGGCATCCTAGTTAGATGCCCAAACTACCTCAACTGGCTCTTTTCGATGTCGAGGAGCAGTGGTTCTACTCTGAGCCCCTGCCGAATGGCTGCACTCTTCACCTCAAACCAACCTGAGTGTCATTTCTCTTCAGTTCTGATCTCACTGCTGAGCTGCACAACAAACCAAGGTCAGTAACCTTCTTCTGTCACAGCTTCAACCTGATAAATGCTCACTAATATGACCTGTTTGGCTTCATGTTTCATTGTAACCCTCACAGCTCGTCTGACTGTGAGTCCCAGCAGCTCTCAGTTCTTTAAAGGAAAAGTTGTGTCTCTGAGCTGTGAGGAGGACGACAGCTCTGCTGGATGGACTCTGAGGAGGAACACAAGCAAACGACAGAGGACTCAGTGTGGAGATGTGTGGGGAGAAGGAGGTGGTTCTTCCTGTAACATCACTGTTTTCCCATCAGATGGTGGAGTTTACTGGTGTGAGTCCAGAGAGGGTGCCATCAGTAACATGGTTAAGCTCACAGTCTCTGGTAAGCTGAGTGTGTGGAGTTAGTGTTGATGAAGCTGTGTGTAAATGGATGAAATGCTGTAGTTTGTCTCTGTGTTGAGGTGGATCAGTGATCCTGCAGAGTCCTGTCCTCCCTGTGATGGAGGGAGATGACGTCACTCTGCTCTGTCAAACAAAGACCCCTCCCTCCAACCTCCCAGCTGCTTTCTATAAAGATGGCTCCCTCATCAGGAAGCAGCCTACAGGTCACATGACCATCCAGCATGTTTCCAGGTCTGATGAAGGCCTCTACAAGTGTGACATCAGCGGTCATGGAGAGTCTCCATCCAGCTGGATCACTGTCACAGGTGACACACTCACCTGTCTGTGTTTCTGCAGGTTTCAACATTCACAGTGTGACCATAACTTAATGACTGTGTTTGCTTTATTTTAGAGAGACACACCACCACACCGCCACCTACATCCACACCTCCACCTACATCCCCCTCTGTGATCTCCTCTGTTGGATCAGTCTGTGTTGTGGTTCTACTGGTGTTGCTGGTTCTGCTGGTGAGATGATGTGTTCACAGGAAACCTGAAGGTGAGACTCAGACTTCCTGATCTTTAAGTTTGTTTAGCAGAAAAAGGTTCATTCATTATGATCACAGTAACTTTCTTCAATTTACTCTGTTAGATATTTAATTTCTATTATTTTTCATTTCAACAGATCAAGATGGAGCTGGAGATGATGACATCACTCGTGTCATGTACAGTGATGTCACAACATCAAATCATCAACAGCCAATCAGACGAAGCAGAGGTAATGCTGCGTTTTCTTCCTGTGGGGTGTTCAGGGATGAGGTTCAATCCAATCCAATTTTATTCATAAAGCGCTTTAAAATCACCCACAGGGTCCAAAGTGCTGTACAGTATAACAATAATATACATAAAACAACTCAATAAAATGCATTAAAATACTTGAAAATTACATAAATACAAAAAAAACCAGCTCACAGACTTAGTGTTTAATTAGTGTTAAAAGCCAAAGAAAAAAGGTGAGTTTTAAAAAGTGATTTAAAGTGATGAGGCCTGTCTAATATGCAGTGGCAGATCATTCCAGAGATTTGGTGCTGCCACTGCAAAGGTCCCCTCTGAGCTTAAACCTGGTTTTAGGCACAGTCAGAAGCAGCTGGTCTGCCGACCTGAGTGACCGGGTGGGAATGTAAGTGTGTAGAAGCTCAGAGAGATCAGGTGGGGCAAGACCATTTAGAGATTTAAAAGTAAATAAAAGAATTTTAAAATGGATCCTAAAACAAACGGGCAGCCAGTGAAGTGATGCTAAAACAGGTGAAATCTGCTCATGTTTGCAGACACCAATTAAAAGCCGCCCAGCAGCATTCTGCACCAGATGAAGCGAGCAATAGTGGACCCTCTAAGCCCCATATAAAGTGCATTACAGTAATCCAGCCGAGTGGTGACAAAGGCGTGGATTACTCTTTCAAAGTCTCGCCTTTGGAGAATTGGCTTTATTTTGGCCTCAGGTGAAAAAAACTCGACTTGACTACAGCATTTCTGTGGCTGTCAAGCTTCATGTCTGGATCTGTTTTGACTCCTAAGTTTGTGACTGTTGGTTTGAGAAACTGTGCCAGAGAGCCCAGATCTACCAGAGGGGTCACTGAGTTGTTACCAAAAACCATCACCTCTGTTTTTTTCTCATTGAAACTCAGGAAATTTAGAGCCGGCCGTACCTTAGTGTCACCTAAGCATTTAAGTAATTGTGCCACTGAGTAGGAGTCTTTCCTTTTAAGTGGCACATATATCTGGCTGTCGTCTGCATAGCAGTGGAAAGAGAAACCATGTTTTCTAAGTATGTGGCCCAGCGGTAACAGATAAAGAGAAAAAAGGAGCGGGCCTAGAACCGAGCCCTGTGGTACCCCACACACAAGTGGAACCGTGGAGGACACAAATTCACCAAGTCCAACACAGAAACTCTGACTGAAACCAGCTCAGGGTTGTGCCCCTGATTCCCGCCCACTGCTCCACACGAGAGATTAAAATTTTATGGTCCACTGTATCAAAGGCAGCAGTTAAATCTAAACGAACAAGAACAACACAATCACCTGAGTCAGTAGCTGAGAAGATGTCATTAAAAACTCTTAAAAGTGCTGATTCAGTGCTGTGCAGGGGTTTAAAACCAGATTGGAAGACTTCCAAAATATTGTGCTCATTTAAAAAGGTCATTAGCTGACTATAAACCACCTTTTCAAGGATTTTTGATAAAAAAGGCAGATTAGAAATAGGTCTAAAGTTAGCCAAAACTGTGGGATCCAGACCAGGATTTGTTCAGGACAGTTTCAGCTCCTTGTTAGTGTAGTAAAGATGTCGGTCTCTGTGTTGGACGTTTTATTGTGGGAGTCTGTGGGGACTGACTCAGTTCTGGAGCCTCATGTGGAACTGAGAGGAACTGCAGTTTGGGGACTTCATTTTTCAGCTCTGGAAGTTTCCACTTGTTTAGTGTTCAGATGAATCAATACAACCCATAACTTCACACACATGATGGGCTATGAGGACATGATGTGAGGGATGATCAGCAGAGTCAACATGTGGATTGTTGTAAGAGTAAAACAAACATTTTCATGATGCTATCAAAGCCTAAAATCAATTTCAACTTCCACTTCCACTCTGAGTGTTGCTGACTGTGACGAAGGAGCTCTGTGGTCATCACTTCCACCCAAACTTCCTACATACCGTATATCAAACCAATAACACTTCCTGGTTTCTCTGCTCTCTCTGGTTTATATGGTGGTGATGAATGAACACGCCAAGCAGTTCAGCAGTAGGCCTCACTGGTGTGTTTCAGGTAGAATAAAATAGACAGGTTTTTAATTTTATTTTGCTCTTAACTAACCTTTACTCAACCACACGTCCACCTCTGGGCCACATAACACGCAGCAGTGCTGTGACTGAGTCATATGTTCAAAAACAGCCCAGATATGTCTGCTGTCTGGGTTTGGTTGTTGTTGAGAGGATGAATCTGTTAATATGAGATGTGTAAACTCCAAAGATCATTAACTTTTTTTTATGCTTCTAAAATCCTCTTTTCATACAAGTACTTGAAGTTCTACAAGTAAACCAGCAGCAGATACTTCCTGTTGATTGTAGTTGGTCTGGTCCACTTTAGACAATAACAGTGTTCATGTTGGTGAAGAGTTGCAGTTGCTTTTCAAAAAAAGGAAATGTGATCATCTTCCCTCTTCTCACCTCTTCACACCTCTGGGGGGGTGGGGGTGGGGGCAGAGGTGTGAAGATAAGAAAACTGTGAAAAGCTGCTGCAGTTTATTAAAAACAAAAACAAAAATCTGTTGATTTTGGCCCTGCTGCAGTGATACTGTTGCAGTGGTTCTACCTGCAGTAACTTTATGTTTGACTGTGCAGAGACTGATACAGCTGTGGTCTACTCAGCAGTGACAGCTGGAGACGTCAGCTATGGAGAACCAACCATCAGAACAAGGAGGCCCAGGTACAGCTGCTCTGTGACACAAACAAGCTAGCTGCTAGCCCTGTGTCAGCCATCATGCTAAGCTAAGCTGAGCCCACATGACTCCAGCTCAGAGCTCAAATTTGTGAAGGTTGTCAAACTTCTCACCTCTGTCAGAAATAACCTCTTTCCAGAGAAGCTGACGTGTTCCTTTAAAGGACATGCATCAGACTCAAGGCCTGTGGGCCGGATGTGGCCTCTAATTTCATCCGGCCCACGGGCCTTGAGTCTGATGCATGTCCTTTAAAGGAACACGTCAGCTTCTCTGGAAAGAGGTTATTTCTGACAGAGGTGAGAAGTTTGACATCCTTTGCAAGTTTGAGCTCAACTTTCTTAAACTTGTTTCCAACTTTTCTCAGATCAGGCAGGCACAATGTCGTCTGCTCTCGTTTTCTCCGCCTCAGCAGTGATTACTGCACCTCAGCAGAAGTGGGCGGGCTTAGCTAATTTGGCCAATGGGGCTCAGATTAGTATAGATTGGCCAATTGAAGGCCTGAACAGGGGGAATAACAGTGACTGACACATAAATAATGCATGAAAATAAATGAAAGCCAGGAGAAGCAGGATTCTGAAACCCTCTGGGTTACATTATTAAAACATGTCAGTTTTTGTGTGCGTAGATGAAACAAACCCGACAGCAGCTCAAAATACGAACTGAAGCTGAGAGAAAGAAACCAACACTAAAGCTACATTAGAGGAAATGATGTCATCAAAGATCACCACAGATCTGTGGGCTCCAGGTTTGACTTCGTGAATTTCAGCTTGCAGTTGTTCTATCTGAGCTGGTTCCCAGTACAGTATGAACTGGGACTGTGGCCCTTCTTCCACCAACCGGGTGCTGGTGCCAGTATTTGAACCTTTCAACAGTTTTTCCACCACGGAAGCAAGCGGTACTCGGACGAAAAACAGGTTCAGCTCCGGCCAAGCAAGCTAGCTGGTCTGGAACCAAGAACGTGTGATGAAAGTGGCAGAAGGGCGTGACTCTGCCGTCTCAACATCAAGTTTTCTAACATATTACATGTGTATTACAGGAGAAAAGCGAAGCGATTTTCACGGCTGTGAATTAGGTTGGGCTCTAAGGCTGAACTTGCTGCTTTGTATCAGTTCATATCACAGATAAAAGGACACAAATTGCGTACTTGTCGTCTTGCTCTAATCTCTGTCTGTGTTTCCCTCTGTGCTGCACACAGATGCTGCAGTAGTTTGGTTTGGACCCTAAAATGTATTTGCAGCACAAGAAAGGGGAGCGTGTTCTCCCATGTTTGTGACCTTCGGCTTCCGTGTCCAGACGAGGACCCGCCCACACTCATACGTAAAGGAGCAGTTCACAGAAACGCGGTGGGAACGCGGGCCCGTTCTTAAGCGTTTCGCCGGTTCATTGAAACCAACACCAGCACCGGCACGAGCACCGCACCTTGGCGGTGTTAACGTATTATGTCTGTGATGCAGAGAGGTGCAGGTTGGAGGTCTTGATTGAACTCCAAAGCTTGTAATCATGTTTCCTGTTGTTTGAACTGTGTGTGTTTGTGTTCAGACTTTAAACCAGAGCCAGACGTCGTCTACTCTTCACTGAAGTATCCACCAGTCCAACCACTGACGTCCAGCTGCTGCTCTCTGACTGCTCCCCCAGCACCTCACACCAGAGACCATCCATGTGTTACACAGATTTTTTATTTTATTCTCCCTCTTATGACCCCAAATTACTTACTGGAACCTGTAATTAACTGCATTGTAGTGTTTCTTCTGTCCTCGCTAAGTTCCCTGTTGTTGTCTCTTGATCTGGTTTCTCTGCAGAATGAATAAAGTTTCATTTCCTCATTCAGTGGCTGCAGACTGAACAGAAAAGCTTCAGTGAAGGGTTCGTGTGTTTGTGACAGAATGATTGTGATTCCTGTTCCAAAGCAATTTGAACAGATTAATGTGTGCTTTGAGGAATAATCAGGGGAACTTTTCATCACATTTAACAGCATAAGAGAGAAGAGTGGTAGTACTTTATGTCAAAAGAATGACTGATCAGGGGCAATAAAAATTTGAGCAATATTTCATAATGCATATATCATAAATGGGCAGTGAAAAATGTATGTCCGGTGTAAATGAAATTGTGAAGTTTTCTATAGAAAAAGGAGCGCTTGCGTATACACTGGCCAGGGTGATTTTATTTTATTTTTTACTGAAAAATAAGACCAGCTGTTTTTACCCCAATTGACTCTGTGCAGCTTCTTTTCTCCTTGACATGACACAAACGCACTGCTGCTGCGGACCGCCGTGGAAATCACTGTTTAGTTTTATTTAGGTTTTATCCCTTTTCTCACGCTCCCAAAAGGCAAGGGCCTTGATAGTAGTTGTTAGGTAACATTGTACAACTGTTTCTTCGAAAACCAATACCATTTGTGAATGTTATAGAGGCCTGTAGTCAAAATAAAATATACTTACTTCATTAAATCTTCTTTTTCTAGCTGAGGTGATACAGCTAGCAGCCGAAGCTCATTACCTTATGGCGGTATTCCAACTTTGTCTTCCTGTAACAGCTGCTGTCAATCAAGGTTAAGTCCCTCGCATTGTGGGCGTGATCGATTTAAAAATGACCAATCATGTGAGGGCTTATGACTCCTTTGGTCAAAAGTCAATTTCTTCGCTAACTAGAATTTTGTTAGCTCCGTGCACAGAGAGTCACCCATGGGCGCGTGAAAGCACACACAGCTGACAGACTCGCCTGCACTGGCTTCTTTGTGCAGGTTTGTGCCGTTAAAACTGTCGTTTGTGCTTTCGTTTCTGAGATATTATGAATTATAAATTTGGCCGATGACGTCAACCCCCACCCCATTGTGCTGATTGGTTTACTTTTTTAGTGCATTGTGTTACTGCATAATTTTCTGATTGGTTAATATGGTGCATTTTTCCACCAATAGGAAAGGGGTTGTCGGGAGTCATTTTGTTTTGTTTCGTTTTTATTAGCAAGCACTTCCTGTTAGCGAAACTTCTGTTTTCACCATTTATATATATATATATATATATATATATATATATATATATATATATATATATATATATATATATATAATTTATTTATATATAAATCAAAATATATATAATAATAAGTAAATATAATACAATATATATTATATTTATATATATATAGATAAATGACAATATATAATATAATATTATAAATATTATATATATTATTAATATATATATATTATATATATATATATATATATATATATTTATTTATTTAAATTATATTTAAATATAAATTTAATATTAATATATTATAATTATATTATATAATTATTATTTTGCTGGAATTTTTCATGTGGGTGGGGTGTCAGCTTCACGCCTCTCCATCTGCCAATCTGATGGAGGAGTCTGGGTTTGGTGGTTGCCAGAGGAACAGTAGCTGTCTGCATTGTGTAAAGTTTGGTGGAGGGGGGGTTATGGTGTGGGGGTGTTTTTCAGGAGTTGGGCTCGGCCCCTTAGTTCCAGTGAAAGGAACTCTTAATGCTTCAGCATACCAAGACATTTGGGACAATTTGATCCTCCCAACTGTGTGGGAACAGTTTGGGGATGGCCCCTTCCTGTTCCAACATGGCTGCACACCAGTGCACAAAGCAGCTCCATAAAGACATGGATGAGTGAGTTTGACTGGCCTGCACAGAGTCCTGACCTCAGCCTGATAGAACGCCTTTGGGATGGATTAGAGCGGAGACTGTGAGCCAGGCCTTCTCTCCAACATCAGTGTCTGACCTCACAGATGTGCTTCTGGAAGAATGGCCAGAAATTCCCATAAACACTCCTTAACCTGTGGAAAGCCTTCCCAGAAGAGCTGAAGCTGTTATAGCTGCAGAGGGTGGGCCCACATCATATTAGACCCTCTGGATTAAGAATGGATGTTACTCAGGTTCATGTATATGTGAAGGATAAAAGACATAAAAATATCAACACGTTCACTAAATCAACATGTCAGAAAGCATCTGATTAGAAAAAATGAGAAAAGCAGAAATAAAGAGTGGATCGAGAAAATGGTCAGCACCAATGTCTGTAAAACTTTGTTAACCAAGAGCAAATAACAAATAAACTTGCCTAAAAAATTAAAGGAAATTGTTAACAGTTGCTGAAATGATTAAAATGAAGTAACAGAGTGAAGAGTCTCCTTCATGAAAGGAAAAGCTCAATAAAGCTTCACCGATCAGAGGAAACAGTCTGCAGCCACATGGAAACAATTTCTCTCTTTGACGTCATATAACTGATCCATGGATCCTGAACTCCACCAGTTAGTGACTTTCTGTTATAGATTATGTGAATATAGATCAGTGAATATCTACATCTACACTCAGATCATTGCATACAGTGTCTGTAGTTAGATGGGTCAGTTAATGTCTGTAATTATGCTGTAACAGGAAATAAGAACAGCAGCAGGAGACAAACTGTTCAGATATGAAGATGTCTGAGAGACTCCAGCCATTCAAACAGAGTGAGCCACAGCAGCAGCAGCAAGAAGCACAGCACCAACTGAGACACCAATGAGCACTCCAACAGATCGTCTGTCCTCTCTGAGTCCTCCTGTTGAACCTGCAGGTAGAAACAGGTGTGAGGTGTCAGCTGTCAGGTAGGTGATGAGTGAAGAACAGAACAGAATCCATTTCCTCTTCAAACTGCTGTCAGACATTATCTACTGCACTCTGATCACATCACTCAGACCAGCTGCTTTCTACAAAGTCTCATCAACAACATCTTTAGAAACAAACATCAACAACCAGGAAGCAGCTTCACCTCTGATCACAGACACACTGAACTCTGCTCACTCACCTGGAGGAGGAGCAACTCTCAGGGTGATGTTGCTGACGGGCCTCAACATGGCTCTCTTTTGGTTGGGTTCTCTCAGGGCAACACGACACTCGTATGTTCCAGTGTCATCAGTGGTCACATTGTTCAGAACCAAAGACACGTCTCCATCCTTCATCTGTCTGTCCAGCAGAATCACCCGGTCCTTGAAAGATGGATGCTGGTTGGCTGGATCAAACTGTTCATCCCGGTAAAAAAGCACATATTCTGGCTGCAGGTCAGCTCTTCGCCACTCTACAGCTATGATAGGACTGTTGTTGTCTGGAGTTTGACATGTCAGAGTGACGTTCTTTCCAGGCTCCACTGGGATGGTTTTCTGCTCTGAAACAGGAAACAACACAGAGACGAGAGGTCAAAGGTCAAAGTACAAGTGTTCATTTCTACAGTGACAAGCAAACAGAGAGTCTATTGAGCTCAAACAGAAGTAAAGTGTTCATGCTGTGACTGACTTTAAATAAAGAAATATAAATGAAATTTAAGAGCAAAGATAAGAGCTGATGGATCTAATGTTTATAAAAGACAGTTAACAGCGGCTCTTCCTACAAATAATCCACAAAGATATTTTTTTAATGTGCAGTTTTTTACATTTTTTAACCTGTCCTGTCCAGCAGCTTAAGCAAGCAAAATTATTGTCTGCATGCTCTCTTGTGCCAAACAGCTTTGCTGTGCCAAGAGGAGCTGTATTGAAGGCTCCTCTTGTTGTTATTGTTTATTAATTTTTCTTTTCTTTTCTTTTTCAAGGCCCAACTACACCGTTTGAATGGGAGTAGAAGACTACCCTCAGAAGGAGAGAGCCAGCTAACTGGCTCAGTAAGTACCCCCATTTCCCACACCCAACCACAGGTCAGCGGAGAGCAGGCCTGGGGCCTGTGACGACAGCACCCCAGAATAACACCAACCCCGAGGCCAGCACCCACCTCCCAGGTGCAGAAGGCAGCCCCCAACACCAGTCAACCACAGATACCACACACACAAGAAAGGAGTCAAGACCAAGCAGCCTGAGTCCGGGACAAGCTGCTCCTAACCCTCCTATGCTTTCCCACAACTGGGGACAGCTCACCTGATCGCCCCACCCCCTCAGGGGACCTGCAGGCACCCCCAAATCCCTGAAGCACAAACTGAGGCACAACCCACCCCACTCAGGGGTGTGGCCAAGGCGGAACGGACCAACCCCACGCAGAAAGGGACCAAGCCAGGAGACGGGCAACTCCAGGCACCAGGGCACCAGACCCCGCACCTGGACAGGCGCAGGACAGGCCAGCCACCCGGCCCAGAGCCGGCATACACTACCATAAGCACCCCATGCCCCACACCCCAAGACCACAAAACAACACCCACCCAGGTCCACCACTACCACCAACTGGGGCTGACCCACAGATGCCACAAAGCAGCTGTCACAGCCCCCCCAGTGCCACACACACACAATCAAAGTCCACCCCCAGCCACCTATAAGGTGCACAGAGAGGCGAGACCATGGCCGACCACCCCCATTACATGATGGAGTTGATCAGTGGGAACCAGAGAATTGAATTTGTTAAACTGTTTTTTTGAGATGTCAGACATTCTTTCCAGGCTAATGTGGCCTAAAACTAAATTTCTATATTGTGTAACACGTAAATTATTTTTTGATTTCCAATTCATGAGGATAGTTTTCTTAGCGACGGATAATGCAGTAAGAATTATGTGCGATATATTGTTGTAAATATGGACTATTTGTCATTTTCAAAGTGTTAAAACAAATTTGTGTCCAGACATTTTGATCTGAGAGAGACATAACATTCCCATTTTGAAATAGAGAGAGAAACTGAAACATCAATATTTAACAGTAACTTACACAGTTTTGATAACAATTTAGGAGTACAGAGATTTTGAAATTCTGCTAACCATGTAGGCATTTCTAAATTTAGTTGAGTGAAATTAAATCTTGCCTGTATGATGGACTTCACTTGTTTTTTGTTTTTTTTGGCCACAGCAGCTTTTATCGACAGTGGAGAGAGACAGGAAATGGGGGAAAGATAAAGGGGAAGACACACGGGCAAATTGGTGACAGGCCGGGACGCAAACCTGCGCCGCCCACAACGCAACGCGGCATGTGCATGTGGTCGCCGGCTTCACCACTAAGCCACCCAGGTGCCCATGGCCTTCACTTGTTGATATTCCAGAAATCTACTGTTGCTGATTCCATATTTTGATATAAGTTCTTGGAATGGAAAAAAGTTTCTGTCTTCAATAACATGCTCTAGATTTTTTATACCCTTCCCATGCCATGACAGAAAATTCATTACTTTCTTTTTCTGACATATATCTGGATTGTTCCAAATGGGTGTCAGTTTACATGGGATGAGTGAAAACTTAGTTGCTTTTAAAAATTCCCACCAGGCTGTCAGAGGAGTGGTTATGTTAAGGCTTTTAAAGCACTTATAATGATTAATAAAGGAGCTAATGAAAGGTAAATCAGAGATTGTTACTTTTCCACAGAGTGCTTGTTCTAGGTCCAAGCATGGGCTGTCTAATAAACTTGATTTGATCCATTTGGAAACATATTGCAACCTACTGGCTAAGAAGTAGTGATAAAAATTTGGTAGCTCTAGACCACCACTGTGTCTTGGCTTTTGTAAAGTTTTTAAACTTATTCCTGATGGTTTGTTTTTCCATAAAAATTTTGTCATGTTTGAGTCTAGTGTCTTAAACCAAGCAACAGAAGGTTTGTTAGGGATCAATGAGAACAAACATGATTTTTGGCAAAACCATCATTTTAATGGTGGAAACTACCCATGAGTGATATAGGTAAACTATTCCAACGTGTGAGATCATCCAACAAGTCTGAGACTTTGGTGGAAAAAAATTATACTCAAATATCTAATATTGCCTGACTGTAGTGAGGTGTTATTAAATTTACAATTCAGAGGCAAAACTGTTGATTTACTCCAGTTGATGGAGTAATCTGATGTAGATGAGAACGTATTTATAAGTGTGATTGTCTTCAGAAGAGAGGTTTGTGAGTTCCCAAGGAAAAGTAATACATCGTCAGCATAAAGGCTTATCTTATGGTCTGTGTTCTCAGTTTGAATTCCTTTAATATTTGCATTTTGTCAGATTGCTGCTACTAGTGGCTCAATGAAAATGACAAAAAGTGAGGGAGAGAGTGGGCAGCCCTGCCTGGTGCCCCTCTGCAGACTGAAGCTTTGGGAAATTAGATCATTTGTCCTAACGTGTGCATTTGGAGAGCTGTATAATGTTCTGATCCAGTTTATGAACAATGAACCAAATCCAAATTTGTGTAGAACCGCTAATAAAAATTTCTAATTTACCCAGTCGAATGCTTTCTCTGCATCTAAAGAGACAACTGTGGTTTCTAATTTGTTAGTGGAACAGTAATCTATTATATTTATTAACCTGCATGTCGACCCTTGATAAAACCTCTTTCTCCAGGATGTATTATGAATGGAGTCATTTTTTCTAATTTTTTTGCAGGTAAAAATTATTTTAAGATCTATATTAATGAGAGAGATAAACAAATATAAATGAAAATTAAGAGTAAAGTTATGATCTGATGGATCTAATGTTTATAACAGACAGTTAATCGCGTCTCTTCTCACAAATAATCTACAAATATATTTTGTTTAATGTGCAGTTTTAACAGTCACAGTGTTAGGAATGAATAAACATGGATGCTGCTGGATTTACAGCTATTCTTAAAGATAGTAAAATATATTTTTACGTGCTGCCTCTTCTGCACCACAGGAGGAGAGACCACGAGGGGCAAAACCCTCCTGAATCAGATTTACATGTCTAACAGTTACAGTAATATTACATGTTTATAACTCTTCATTGTGGTGAGAACAGGCAGTCAGCTACCTAACAACACTTCATGGATATGAACAGAATATTTTCATGTGATTCTGTGAATCAGGAAGTCCTGTAGGATCTAAGTTCAGTCTCACCTGCAGAGACCAACAGGAGGCAGACAGACAGTAAAACCCAGCAGAGAGACGCTGAAGACATTTCTGCTTCATGGAGGCCACGCTCAGAGGAACAGGAGCAGTTTGAACTCTAATGAGATTACAGGGGAGTTTTTAAATCAGTCTATCACTGTGATAACAGCTCTGTTTGTTTTTAGAGGAAGGAGGAGCTCGAGTTAGGGCAACAAACATGCAGCCCGGGGGGGCAAAACTGGCCTGCCAAAGGTGTTTGTCATGTTTCAATCATAAAAGGTAAAATATGACAGCTGTTTGATTACAAACTACATGTGGAGGTTTCATGCTGCTGTAGCTCCACTGTGATATGTCCTGCACACGTGCTGCTACGACACACTGTGGAGGCTGCACCTCATCTTTTAAAGCTCTCAGTGTGTTTCACTGATGTGACAGAGGAAAACACACACAGCACTGATTTAATGAAGGGGAATAAAATTAGACGCGTGAAACCAAAGAGGACAGTCCCAACAGAGGGAACATGACACAGGTGGAAGCACAAGGAGGAGGAAGGTGAGGTAGAGGAGGCGTGCAAATAGGAAGTGGATAGAAGAGACAAAGTCACTGAGCTGTGGTAAAGACAGAGAGGCACAAAGGAGCAAATGCTGCAGATACTCAGAAATACAAAGAAACATAAAAGATGAATCCATCTTTAATCTGAACCTGTTTGATGCTCTCAGTGACTGAGTTATGTTTATTAAAGAGGGCGGAGACTCATCTCAAACAGAACTGAGCCCACAGACGCAGCTCAGACTCCCACCAAGATAAACAAGAACCCAGGAGCACTGACCTGCAGAGCTTCAACCACTGCTCTAATAAACAGCTTTGTGCTCAGACGACCTTTCACAGCGCACACTGACACCATGTGATCAGACCTCGAGGGCAGAGTGTGTGTGCAGAAAAACACGTGTGTAATAAAGTGTGAGGAAACGTTTCCACTGACAGCTGAGACGAACATGAAGGTGATCAGCTGTGTGTGAGGTCTGGGGAGCCTCTGTGTGCAGGCTCAGAGGGCTTCAGACACAGAGAGCTGTGCACTGACACCTGACAGCAGGAAAGCTTTCAGGATTTCACTTGAAATGGGACCAAATTAAAGCCCAATCATGTTGAGGAAGCATACCAAAAAAAATTTTTTTTTTCAGTGTTTGTAGTAAATGGACTAGCTCTTATATAGCGCTTTTCTACTCAGTATGAGCACTCAAAGCGCTATTACAACATGTTTACATTCACCCATGCACTCCCATTCATACAAGCACTTCCATGTTTGCTAAGCTAAGTGCTTTTTAACCCCTTAACTGGCAGCAAAAAAAATCACCTGAAACAACTACATAACACCCTCTGGTTATTATTGGCTCTGAACAACCCATTTCATAGCCTATTAACCGGCTGCGTCTGGTCCGCGGGCCGAATGAAGTGCATTTATATGGCAGGCTAGACCCGCCCATTTTGACTGACACCTCATTCGGCCAATCATGTTAAGAAATGGGTTTCCCAGAGCCAATAATACTCAGAGGGCATCACGTAGCTTTGTCAGGTGATTTGGTGCAGCCAGTTACATGATTGGCCGAATAACGTGTCAATAAAAATGGGAGGGTCTAGCCTGCCATATAAAAGGGACTACAAACGGCCCGTCACCGGGCCCTTGCCAGTTAAGGGGCTACTTAACTATCATTCACACACATTCATACTCCGACGGGACGGTCGGAGAGCAACTTGGGGACTGGACAGACTACTCCCACAGGGGTTTAAATACCTGGGTCTCTCCACCTTTGGTTGAGAACTGAAGAAGCCTTTGGAATGAGAGGAGAAACATCTTCAAGAAATAAAAAGAAGTCCAGTCGCCTTTTTTCAAGCCCCAGAGATTCTCTGACCTGGAGGACTGAGAACCTACGCAGACTAATTTCCAGAATGTTGAGAAGGATCAGTTCTTTGTAAAATTAGTAATAACTTATTTATTATTAATCCTTCTACTAAATTGCTGCAAACACTTCAGATTATTTTCACCATTTTGTGGCATTACACGGATCGTTTCTGTGCATTAACAGAAGAACACAGAGCGGGCTGTGCTGGCTTTCCTTTAAAGGTCACCCTTTACATGAACACACAAACACTGTTTAAAACAGGACTTATTTCACTCATGAGTTTACAGACTGGTAAATACAAAGTGTGACACTTTACATCACAGTGCACTGACTGCACGCGCCCCGAGGTCACGAGTACTCGGCTGCTGTGTCTCCAGCTGTCTCAGTGTGTTAATCAAGATTTCCTGCTGGACCTCTGACTGCTCTCACTTCAAGGCTTCCTTTTCACATTTATACACAGAACCTTCCAGCAGGATCAGACCAGACTTGATTTCACTGTTTAATAGTAGATCTCAGGTTTCTCATGCTTGAATTGGACCAAGCATGAGAAACCTTTCTTTATGGATTTCTTATTATTATGATTATGTAACAAAGCAGCAAAACTGAGCAGGCTGCTGCACCTCCAGCCCACGCGATGGTATTTCTGCTCACTCGTTACCAGTAAGAGAGCAGGGAACTGTAGTTTCCTAACAGCCACTCAGAGATGCTGCTGCTGTTACAGGTAGATGCTCTACCTGTAAATAGGTACATTTAATAACACAGATATAATTCTTATCATATCCGTCTGTGGTCCCAGTGACACACCAGTCAAACCACACTACCATGAGGTCAAACTGTTATTAAAAAAAAGACCATCGACCTAAGTGATCTTGTAGTTTCAGTGCTCAGCAGCTTGGTTCAGAGAAATGATGCCACTGAACCCAAAAACCTCTGAAAGGATCTTTATCAGGACAAAAGGAACAAAGTAACACACCCATCCATCCATCCATCCATCCATCCATCCATCCATCCATCCATCCATCCATCCATCCATCCTCTTCACTCCAACACAAGTTACTATTTTCCTCTGTAGTCTCAGTGACTGCCACCATGAGGTCAAACTGGGGTATTGCACTTAGAGACACACACGACTGACTGGAACACATCCTCCCTGATGGTTTTACATATGGCCACTAGAGGGAGATGTTTGAGTACTACATGCATACTAGATAGATACCAGCAGAGCCTGCACAGTTTTTAAAAAAACATCAATTTTTTTAATTGTAGTCAAAGATTATCTTCACTTAATTTTGTGCTCAGAGCAGACATGAAATAGATGTTTATAGATGTGACTATGTGGTTCAGCTGGACGTCCTGATCAGGCTGCAGTAATTATAAAGAAGTTGAGCCCCCAGCTTTGGTTGTAATATGAAGATTAACTTTACTGTTTGGCCAACACATTTCAGTATCTAATAAAGCAGGAAAATATTGCATTTTTTTCAACCAAAAAAGGGCTAACTATGTAAAAAGTTATATTGTGTGTGTGTGTGGGGGGCTTTTACTGCCATTTTATATCTCAGTGTAAGTTCAAAAATAATAGCATATAGCAATAATCAGTAACATCACTGGCAGCATCCCTGCTGTCCATGGTGCTTTTGATCAGCACCATGGACAGCAGCCGCATTGAGAGGTTGGAAGAATGGACTCATTTATTTAGTCCATGCTATAAACTCACACCTTCTTCTTAAATCGGGCTACTGCAAACTACAACTCAGCTGATTCAACCTTGTTAAAATAATATAAAGCTGTAATGTGTGTGAGCATGTTACAAAGAGAGGAGCCCACTAACCACAGGCCCTCACACACTGACTGGACAGGTCACATGTTGCCCACAGCCACAGCTCCCACAGTGGGAGCTACGCCTTTGGTAAAAGCCAGTTAAACCCAAATTAGTTCACCAGGAAACTGACAGATCTCAGGAAGCTGAAGGATTATCACATGTAAGACAGCCGCTCTGCTGTGACGCCAAGTTTAAACACTAGATGGCAACAGACTTTAAATGTGATGTGAGTCTGAGTCACGTGCTCATGAGTTCATGGTCACTAAACACTTTAACCTGAAACCAGAGAGCTGAAGTGCTGAGTATGAATGTTTCCATAAACAAATCTGTTTATCAGAAATAAACTCAGTGAGCTTCCAGTCCAAGTTAACATGCTGACTGTTTGTAATCAGTTATGATAATGAAAGATTCACGTATAAGAGGCTGCCACCTAAGAACTTTAAGGTTATTATTAAAATGGACCAGTTAATTCACGAAAAGGAAAGATGACTGGTTTCAGAGTGACTTACAGCATTAACAGCAACTGAAAAGTTTCTGCTGTCGTGGATTTAAAAACACATATCATGCTTTTAAATCCTTCCTTTTCATAAGTAAATCATTCCCTTGTGGTCTATTTAAAGCAGAACTGTGATGCTTTGGTCTGAATTCCTGGTTATTGGAGCTCCACAGACCCTCTTTGACCTGTTCTGAGGCGCGTCTTAGAGCAGCTACTGTGTGACAGTTTTCACTGACATGGTTTAAATTCAGAGTGTTAAGGAAAAATAATGGCACTGCAGTGTGTTTATAGTTACACACACACACACACACACACACACACACACACACACACACACACACACACACACACACTGCCTCTGCCCCAATAGTAAAGCTGGTGCTCAGAGGAAGAGGGCGGGGCTTTACTTGGTGTCAGTGAGAGAAATGAAAAAAAGCTCAAATGAGTGAGAAGGACGATGAAGGAAACATCTGTGCTGTGTCTGCTCTGTAAGTAGAATCTCTGTGTTTGTTTGAATTACTGAAATTTAATCTGCTGGAGCTCAGGAGAGAAATTATTGTGTTTCTTTCTCCACGCTGAGCCACTACAACTGATCTCAGGGTCCCCCCACCTGCTGAATCCCACTGTAACCCCAACCCAGTGTTTGTGTTTCTGCAGCTCTGCTTGATGATGGCGTTTGTTGTGTCAGGGTCTTCATGTTTGTCTCTTTGGGTGAGATTTAAAAACCAAACTGTGTTTCTCTCTCAGACAAAGAGAGAAAAAGACAACTGGTTTGTGTTAGCAGAACTTCCCAAACTATTTCATATTATAGTGATTCACTTTGTGTGAAGGTGACTCAAGGCTGGGTGTGACAGTGTGTGTGTCTGTGTCAGTGTGTGTGTGTGTGTGTCTGTGTCAATGTGATGTGTGTGACAGTGTGTGTGTGTCAATGTGTGTGTGTGTCTGTGTCAGTGTGATGTGTTGTAGTGTCAGCAGTCAGTATGTTTGTGTTGAGTGTATCTGTAGCTCCATAAAGGCAGCATGCAGAGACTCCCAGTGCCTGATAATCAGAGGCTGCTTTCTCTCACAGATTCTGTTCACTGATTATCAGGACATGTTGTTGTTCTGCAGGAACTCGATTAAATATTTGAGCTTTACAAAAATGAGAACACAAAGCTCTGTGGAGTCTTTCCAAAATGATCTTGTGTTGATTTTAAAACCTAAGGATTTCAGAAGCACCAAACAATTGAGTCCAGAATATGTATATAACACAGCTCCTTCCATTCATAATGAGCTCCTTTTTTTATTGTAGATAATGTTACAATCAGCACTACTTTAAGCCTCTGAGCTCAAAAGAAACACCCTGAAAATCAAACTGAAAAATTATGTAGTATGCTGGAACATTTAGCCAAATTTTAACTGACGCAACACAACATCGTGCTCACATGTCTGTGTAAATTCTCAGCCATCCAGGTCCTAGTAATTTCAAGAAACTTAAAAAAGTCCAGTCGCCTTTTTCAAACTCCAGAGAATGGTACTTGGTAGTTTGTACGGCCCCATTTTCTTGTATACATGTCTCCTCCAGGAACTGCCTGCATGCTCTCACCACATGAGGCCGAACATTGCTGTGTACCAGGAGGAACCTAGGACTCACTGCACCAGTGTAGGGTCTGACAAAGGGTCCAAGGATTTTATCCTGAAATCCAAAGACCCCTATGGAAGAGACCAAGGGAATTGTTTGCCCTGCTCAGAATAGAGTTACCAAGGCCCCACCCTGGAGACAGGCCTGAGGAGGGAGGTCGAAGGAGAGCTTCTCGTGGCCAGGCATTAGCCCATTGTGCCAAAGAGGAGACATGGGCCTGCCCTCCAGTATGCCCACCACCCACAGGGGGCGTTGTAGGGGTCAGGTGCAATGGTTGTTTGGTGGCAGACCAATTGTCGGCTATTGAGACTGGCTACTGGGACATGGAATGTCAACTCTCTGGTGGGGAAGGAGCCTGAGTGAGGTTGAGAGATACTAGCTAGATATAGTCGGGCACACCTCAACACATGGCCTAGGCTCTGGAATCAGTCTCCTGGAGAGGATGGACACTGTTCCAGGCTGGAGTTGCCCTCGGTGAGAGGAGGTGAGCTGGAGTGGATATTCTTGCTGCCTGTACATTGGAGTTTTCACTGGTAGACGAGAGGTTTGCTTCCCTGCACCTTCAGGCCAGGGAAGGTTTATACACGGTCTATAGTATGGGTGGGGTTCTTCTGTCTTCAACTGAGGCTATAGTCAGGTGGTGAAAAGAACACTTTGAGGACCCCCTTAATCCCACTGACATGCCTTCTGTAGTGGAAGCAGAGTCTGGGGATGAGGGGGAAGACTCGCCCATCACTGGGGGTGGGGTCACTGAGGTGGTTAAACAACTCCTTGGTGGCAGGGGGCCTGGGGTGGATGAGATTTGCGCTGAGTTCCTGAAGACTCTGGATGTTGTAGGACTGTCTTGGTTGACGCGCCTCACGTGGAGATCTGGGGCGGTGCCACTGGATTGGCAGACCAGGATGGTGCTCCCCATCTTTAAGAAGGGAGACTGGAAGGTGTGGGCCAACTATTGGGGATCACACTCCTCAGCCTCCCCGGTAAGGTCTATGCCTGGGTGCTGAAAGGGAGGGTCCATCCATTAGTTGAACCTTGGATTCAAGAGGCACAATGCGGTTATTGTCCTGGTCATGGAACACTGGACCAGCTCTTTATCCTCTTGAGGATATTTGAGTGTGCATGGAAGTTTGCCCAACCACTTTGCATGTGTTTTGTGGACTTAGAGAAGCCATTCGACCATGTCCCTCGGGGTATCCTTTGGGAGGTGCTGCGGGAGTATGGGGTGTCTGGCCCATTGTTGGCCATTCAGTCCCTGTACAACCACAATGAGTCAGCAGATTTGTTTCCTGTGGGTGTTGAACCAGGGTAGCCTGTAGTCACCAATTCTGTTCATAATTTTTATGGACAGAATTTCTAGGTGTAGCCATGTGGCAGAAGGCTTCTGCCTTGGTGGCCTCAGAATCTCATCTCTGCTTTTTGCAGATGATGTGGTCCTGCTGGCTTCATCAGGTGGTGGCATCCAGCTCGCAGTGGAACAGTTTGCAGCCGAGTGTGGAGCAGCTGGCATAAGAATCAACACCTCTCAGTCTGAGGCCATGGTCCTCAGCCGGAAAAGGGTGGAGTGCCCATGCCAGCCAAGGGATGAGTTGGTGTCCCAGATGGAGGACTTCAAGTATCTTGGGGTCTTGTTCACAAGTGATGAGAGAAGGTAATGTGCAATTAGGGTGCAGAGCACACCCATTTGGGAAGGGCTCAGAGGAGAGCTGCTGCTCCTCCACATTGAAAGGAAACTGTTGAGGTGGTTCGGGCATCTGACTAGGATGCCCCCTGGGCACCTCTTGGGTGAGGTGTTCTGGGCATGCTCTGCAGGAAGAGGGCCCCGGGGCAAGCACAGGGCACGCTGGAGAGATAATATGTCTCAGGTGGCCTGGGAACACCTTGGGGTCCCCCTGGATTAGCTGGAGGAATCAGCTGAGGAGAGGGAGGTTTGGGCTTCTCTGTTTAGGCTGCTACCCCCACGACCCGGGCCTGGATGAGTGGAAGAAAATAGATGGATGGATTTCATCCTGATATTTAAGGGCAGTCAGGGTGCCATTGCCTAGTCTGTAGAGGTCTGTGTGTCCCTCCATGGATATGCTTCCCCAGACCATCACTGACCCACCACCAAACCGGTTATTCTGAACGATGTTACAGGCAGCATAACGTTCTCCACGGCTTCTGCAGACCCTTTCATGTCTGTCACATGTGCTCAGGGTGAACCTGCTCTCATCTGTGAAAAGCACAGGGCTCCAGTGGTGGACCTGCCAAATCTGGTATTCTATGACAAGTGCTAATCAAGCTCTTCAGTGCTGGGCAGTGAGGACAGGGCCAAATAGAGCACACCAGACCCTCAGGCCACCCTCACAAAGTCTGTTTCTGACTGTTGGTCAGAGACATTCACACCAGTGACTGCTGGAGGTCATTCTGTAGCTCTGCAGTGCTCATCCTGTTCCTCCTGCACAAAGGAGCAGATCCAGGTCCTGCTGATGGGTTAAGGACCTTCTCCAGCTCTCCTACAGTAACTGTCTGTCTCCTGGAATCTCCTCCATGCTCTGAGACTGTGCTGGGAGACACAGCAAACCTTCTGCCAATGGCACGTATTGATGCCATACTGGAGGAGTCGGACTACCTGTGCAGCCTCTGTAGGGTCCAGGTATGGCCTAATGCTCCCAACAGTGACTCTCACCCTAGCCAAATCCAGAACTAGTGAAAAACAGTCAGAAAAGATGAGGAGGGGAAAATGTGAGTGTCCTCCACCTGTAAAACCATTCCTGTTTGGGGGGTGTCTCATTGTTGCCCCTCTAGAGCTCCTGTTGGTAATTTCATGACCACCAAAGCAGCTGAAACTGATTAACACCCCCCTCTGATACTTACTGACCACATCAGTATCACAGAAGTTTCACTGACTTGAAGCTGAACTCCTATTAAAAAAAGTGCTGTAAGTGCTGCTTTTCAGATAAAAACTCAGGTAGAGGAGCATGAAGAGTCAAAATTGTGTGAGCCTGTTCTCCAAACTTTATTGAAACTTGTTGCTGCATCAACTCTAAAATGAGCAGATCTATCAGAGAGAGATGAGTTTGTGGGTCTGCCAGCTGTTTGTGTGGAGTTGTTCTTTGTGTTGACCTCAAACCAACCTGAGTGTCATTTCTCTTTAGTTCTGATCTCACTGCTGAGCTGCACAACAAACCAAGGTCAGTAACCTTCTTCTGTCACAGCTTCAACCTGATAAATGCTCACTAATATGACCTGTTTGGCTTCATGTTTCATTGTAACCCTCACAGCTCATCTGACTGTGAATCCCAGCAGCTCTCAGTTCTTTAAGGGAGACTTTGTGTCTCTGAGCTGTGAGGAGGACGACAGCTCTGCTGGATGGACTCTGTGGAAAAACACAAGCAAACTACAGAGGAGTCAGTGTGGAGATGGGTGGGGAAGATGGTCTGGTTCTACCTGTAACATGCTTGTTTACCCACCAGACAGTGGAGTTTACTGGTGTGAGTCCAGAGAGGGTGCCATCAGTAACATGGTTAAGCTCACAGTCTCTGGTAAGCTGAGTGTGTGGAGTTAGTGTTGATGAAGCTGTGTGTAAATGGATGAAATGCTGTAGTTTGTCTCTGTGTTGAGGTGGATCAGTGATCCTGCAGAGTCCTGTCCTCCCTGTGATGGAGGGAGATGACATCACTCTGCTCTGTCAAACAAAGACCACTCCCTCCAACCTCCCAGCTGCTTTCTATAAAGATGGCTCCCTCATCAGGAAGCAGCCTACAGGTCACATGACCATCCAGCATGTTTCCAGGTCTGATGAAGGCCTCTACAAGTGTGACATCAGCGGTCATGGAGAGTCTCCATCCAGCTGGATCACTGTCACAGGTGACACACTCACCTGTCTGTGTTTCTGCAGGTTTCAACATTCACAATGTGACCAGAACTTAATGACTGTGTTTGCTTTATTTTAGAGAGACACACCACCACACCTCCACCTACATCCACACCTCCACCTACATCCACACCTCCACCTACATCCACTTCTCCTCCTGTTGGTTCCACCTCCATCACTGTTCCTCCATCACTCTCTCCTCCTGTCCTCTCTGTGATCTCCTCTGTTGGATCAGTCTGTGTTGTGGTTCTACTGGTGTTACTGGTTCTGCTGCTGAGACGATGTGTTCACAGGAACCCTGAAGGTGAGACTCAGACTTCCTGATCTTTCATCTTTGAGTTTTTTTAGTAGAATAAAGTTCATTCATTATGATCACAGTAACTTTCTTCAATGTAATCTGTTTAGATGTTTAATTTCTATTATTGTTCATTTCAGCAGATCAAGAAGAAGCTGGAGATGATGACATCATCACTCACGTAATTTACAGTACTTTCAAAACATCAGGCCATCAACAACAGCCAATCAGACGAAGGAGAGGTATTCATGTGCTTTAATGTTTTCTTCATGGGGTGTTCTGGGGTTCCCAGTTTCAGCTCCTTGTTGCTATAGTGATGCTGTACATTAATTTACGGATTGCTGTGGGACCGTTGTTTCATCATGGAAGTTTGTGAGGACTGATACACTATTTGACACCCAAGTGGAAATTAGAGGAACTGCAGTTCATGTTGCTAGTTCATTTTTAAACTGTGGTTTATTTGGTTTGTTTAATGTTGTGACGATGAAATGCAACACTTAATTTCACACATATGCAGTAGATGTATGACCTGTGTGGAGTAAAAGGCTTTTAAAATCGTATCTCGGGACACCGTCTCTGAGTGGTGGTTCTACACAGGTCCTTTTATATTAAGGTTTTGGTATTCCTTTATGTGGCGATTGTAACATAGCTGCTCAAATATCTGTTAGAGTTACTACAGAGATGGCTGCTGAGTAGTCAGACAGACTTTGAAGCACTCTAAGGGGCTCGACACACGGGGAGAGACG
Source organism: Amphilophus citrinellus (assembly GCA_013435755.1). NCBI lineage: Eukaryota > Metazoa > Chordata > Actinopteri > Cichliformes > Cichlidae > Amphilophus > Amphilophus citrinellus. Next base: position 4,745,665 of record CM024194.1, read on the forward strand.
TTGCTCCCTCTCCATTCATTTCCTATGGAGCTTGTGCGATGAGGTGACAATTGCTTGCCCTCCTCCAGCCAAGCGACCGGCGAAACTCGTGCATGTGAAATTTCGAGCTCGTACATGTAGACTGTTGTTGCCCTTGATGATATGATTGGTTATGAGGATGCTATGGAGCATGTGAGGGACAATCAGAAGTGTAAATATGTGGATTATTGTAACAGCGAAACAAACATTTTTATGATTTGATGATATTAAAACCTTAAATCACAACATTTAATTTTATACTTTGTTACAAATCTATTTCCTTTATGTAAACGTGTGTTTCACACTGTGCTTACTGAGTGTTGTTGACTGTGTGCTGGATTGTGTGTTTGTGGTCTGTGGTTACTGGAATCCAGCAGCTCTGCAGTCATCCAGCTTCCTGTTTCAGCTGCAGGTGTTTCAGCAGAGGGCTGCCTGTTTTAAAAAGAGGAAGGAACATGTAGAAATCATTTGGAAACATATTTCTGCAGACAGACCAATTCATTCAAAGTCAATAATAATGACATTAAGAATGTTTTTCTTCTATTAAATTTACCATCTGTAATTTACATTTATGTGACTGCAACATTTCAAATTTTGTTTTAGTGTCTTTACTAAAATATTGATTTTTATAAAAATGACTATTTTGGGAGTTTTCGTGACATCCCGACATGTGGTGTTGTGGTTGGTCGATGCACATAGATGCAGCAGCTCGGAGTTCTCTGGTTGTGCTTTTTCTTATAAATGTTGAGCGTGTTTATGCATGAATGCAAATGTGTGAATGGGGGTAGGACGTACACCTAGAATCCTGGCTGCATCCGCTCATACCAAATGTTCAGCTAACAGTACATACCCTGTCTCACCACGTCTGAGCCTGTGTGTGTGTTTGTGTGTGTGTGTGTGTGGGGGGGGGAGGGTGTCTGTGTATATAAACACAGAATAACTGGTGCACAAACAGTAACATTATCCAAACTCACTGTTGTCCTGACTTGAAGACCATTTCAGTTGTGTGCAGACCATTTTACCTACCATCCGACCAGGTGCTAACGTTAGCATAGCTCTGCTGCTCCTGCATGATGTCATCACTGAGATGATGAAGGCTCACCAAAGCAGTGCCTTCATTGTTGCAGGAGATTTTAATAAAACCGGCCTCGAATCTGTACTCCCCAAATTCCCACCAGAGGCAGCGGCACATTAGATAAGCTATACTCAAACCTGAAGCAAGCACGTAAAGCCGTACCTCTCCCCCACCTGGACATGTCCGACCATCTCTCCCTGCTGCTTGTCCCTGCTTACACACCCCTCAGAAAGACCAAACAAGTAATAAAAACTGTAAAAATCTGGCCAGAGGGAGCGCTCAGACAGCTACAGGACTGCTTCCAGTGGACAGAGTGGGCCATATTTGATCATCTGGAACTACAAGAGTGCACAGACGCAGTTTTGGCCTACGTAAAGCACTACGCAGACTCTGCTACTGTAGACAAAAGAATCCAGATCACATTTGTGTGCATCGGCTTCCGTGTCCAGACGAGGACCCGCCCACACTCATACGTAAAGGAGCAGTTCACAGAAACGCGGTAGAAACACTGGCCCGTTCTTGAGCGTTTTGCCGGTTCATTGAAACCGGCACCAGCACTGGCACGAGCACCGGCACCTCAGCGGTGGAAAAGTAGCATCAATGGTGAAAGTGTAGAGAGGGTCGCCTCCTTTAAGTTCCTGGGGACACAAATATCAGATGACCTGACTTGGACAGCCAACACTTATCTGTGCTGGTCAAAAAGGCTCAGAAAGGGCTTCTCCACTTTGTGCAGGCAGCAGCAGAAAGGAAAGCTCTGCAGAGAGTAACCAGGATGGCAGCAGAGGTCACTGGCAGCCCAAATATGGCTCGCTTGCTTTTTTGGGGGCCTTAACTAACAGCTCCTCAGCCACAGGTTCAGCTCATATGGACCAGGTGTGTCAGGTGTGTTGTGTTTTCGGAGCCACACCTGTCCTATAGAATATGCAGCAGTGCTGTATCTGAGCCCCGTGTGCAGCACAGATTTGTATGCTATGTGGGTTTGGTTCACACACAAGTCTGTGTGAGGCTGGTAAAGAGACCAAAGATCATTAACTCTGTTTTTAGCGTTTCAAATTGTCCTTTCATACAATCAATACTTTTAAGAGTTCTGCGTGTAAAACAGCTGCTACTTCCTGTTGTTGAGTCCAGTTAGTCTGAAGGCTAATAATAGTGTTGATGTGGTGGGCACACAGTTTTTTGTGCTCTGTGGTGAAGTGCGTCAGTCTGCTTTTAAAAAAAGTTGTTATCATGCTCCTTACCTTCTCTCAGAAACACCCCCACTCACTGTGGAAAGATGCTGCAGTTTATAAAAAACTGTCAATGTCTTAAGAAATTTGTGAAAGTAATACCATCAAATGTTACCGTTACTGTAGTTTAATATTGTTGCACCTGCAGTAATTTAAATGTGTTTTATTCTGCAGACACTGATTCGGCTGCAGTCTACTCAGCTTTAAGAACTGAAGACTTCAGCATTGGATAAACAACCACCAGATCAAGGAGGCCCAGGTACTCTTTAACTTTGAACAGAGCCGAGCTAGCTGCTCTGTCTGTTTCCAGCCATCGTGCTAAGCTAAGCTAACCAAACCACATCCTGACTCAAGCTCTCGACTTGCGACAGTTATCAAACTTTTCATCTTCCTTTCAGGAACTCGTGTTTCCTGAAGACCCGTTAAACAGACGTGGGCAGCAGTTCCTTTAATCATTCATTAGCTCAGTTTGTTTAGCAGGACGTTTCACAACATGAAGTCATAACTTCACATCACGCACATCCAATATCTAATTTTAAAAATGAGGACATTACGCATAAGCTTTAAGGTTCTAGTTTATCAGATGTCCCTGAGCGGTCTTTACCTTCAAATAAAACCTCTTTTCCCTCCCTGGAAACACAGCAGCTGTACCTTCAGCTCGCAGACACACTGTGACAAACTGCACACAAACAGTTTGTGTTTGCTGATATTTGTTCAGCTGATAGAGACATTAAATTTGAAATTACCTGATACATTACTCAAGAGGCTGAAGTACTGCAGTATCTGCATTTTAGCCCCTGAGTACAGTGCTACAAACGAGGCATAAATGAGGTAATGAAGTATTTGTTACTTCCCACCTCTGAAAATATCTCCACTTTAAATGTGAAGAACACAAAGGAGCACAACAGGGAAGAACTGTAGAGAGACCCCGTTTACACGAGTTGTTTTTTCTTTTTGCAAAGTTGCGTCTTCAGATGGAAATGTTTCAAAAATGATCTTCGTTTGCGTGGAAACGCAAGACGCTGAAAACTCTGCGGTTCCTACTGCCAGGCCACAAATGTGGAAATAGGACTGGCAACCATAATGCGCATGTGTGAGTGTCCCTGTTTCCAAAAAGCACCGTTTTCACCCGTCTTCACAGAGAGCAGAGCGTTTAAAACAGTCAGACATCACTAGAATAAATCATCTTCCCAGAATGAAAACAGATCTGTGGATTCCAGGTTTGGGATTTGGGGTCATGCAGGTAAAGTGTGGGCAGTATGGAAGATCCAGGTATCTGAGGAATCTCCCAGTAAAGTCTGAAGAAACTTTGAAGATGAATTTAATATTAGTATTAGGGTCAGGCTTAGACCCAAAATGATTTTAATCTGCTGCCATCTACTGATCAAACTTTATATTACAACACAGACATTTGACCTTTAAATATCCCCGCGGCTCACAGGTGAAGCTCTCAGAGGAATGTTCACAAACTCGAACATGTTGCTGTTGCTGGACCTCTTAAATAGGCCCACATACTTTACAGGTGTCCTTTCTTTCTTTTTCTTTTCTTTATTTATTTAAATTAGGACAATACATATTAATCAACATGTCAGCAACAAGCATTAATGTCAATATGCCTTATAAAATATGCTTTATATTCCAATACATTAGACCAATTTATTTGTTCAACTTCAGTCTTAGGATGCTGTTGCAGATGTTTAGGTATATAAAGGTAAGATCTGCTTTTAGCAATTATGGCTTGATGCTGCCTTTTAATTTTTCCTGAGCAAAAAAAATAAAATTGTGATTAGAGAGAGCCAATAGGAAGTTAACTATAAGTTTACATTTAATATTGTCTCTGACATAGACCAGTACACCCCCACAATTCCCTGTTCCTCTGTCTCTTCTCTATACATGATATTCTGGCATATTCACAGCTGCTGTTGAATCTGTAAAAGTCAGCCAGCTTTCTGATCCTTTCATCTTTCAGTGCAGCGCTGCAGTGGTTGTAGCCCAGGTAGCAGCAGGGGTGGTAGCCAGGTTAGCTGTGGCCCATCCAGGTACTTAAAGTTCAGGAAAGGCCCAGGGTTCCCTTCAGTATCACCAGTCAAAAACAGAATCAACACAAGATTAACTGTCCAAAGACAGTATAGGACTGTCAGACTGTTCCTTTTTACTGGCCCAGCAGGGCTGGAATCCAACAGTCTTGTGAACAGAAGATGCTGACTCTGTTTAGCTGGCAAAAAGATTAAACTGTCCTTTTTCTGTGGGTGTGTTAAACTCAGGAGTACGTAAAAATAAATAAAAACAGTAAAGAAATAAGTTGATGGCAAAATCCGAGATCATTTGATGCTGTTTAAGAATTTTTGTGGAGAACACTCAGGACCTGCCAATCACACACACACACACACATGCACACACACACACGCACACGCACACACGCACGCACACGCACACGCACACGCACACACACACGCACACACGCACGCACACACACACACACACACACACACACACACACACACACACACACACGCACGCACACGCACACACACACACGCACACACACACACACACGCGCACACACGCACGCACACACACACACACACACACACACACTGACTCAGATGCATCACTGTTAAACACTGTAATGCTTTAAATCCTGTCACACTGCTGTGTGTTTCTGGGGATGGAGAAGAGCATAGCTGTGTTGTTGTGCTAGATAAAACCTGCTCTCCTCCCTCTGATCTCTCTGAGACACTCTGACCCTGATCACCCTGATCTTGTTTCCTCTGCAGATACTTTGACGTCTCTCCATCCAGCAGCTGCTCGGAGTCCAGCGGATGATGTTTGAAATCTGGTCACATCCTGAGATATGACTGACATCATGAGACACCCCCCCCCCCCCCCCCCCTCGTGTCTGATTCAAAGAGACGTTAAATTGTTACAGTGTGTAAAAGGATAAATCAGCTGTTTGCTGAACTGTCTCTGATAACCTGAATATTGGTTTGTTTCTTTCTGTGTTTTATGTTTTGCAGCTCTTGTTCAGCTGCTTTAAAAGCATTTATCTTATTTTGATATGAGTTTGTGACTGATTTCTGGTTGAATTCACTCATTTTCCTCTCTGGATACAACACCTGCTGTTTGCTGAGGGTGATGATGGGATGAGAGATTTCATCCCATCATCCCATCATATATAGATGACCAAACAACCAATCACTAATAGTGTGGAGACCATCTACAGCTTGATGAGATGCATCAATTATCAGTCCAGCAACTCTTCCTGTTGGACCTGCAGGTAGAAACAGGTGTGAGGTGTCAGCTGTCAGGTAGGTGATGAGTGAAGAACAGAACAGAATCCATTTCCTCTTCAAACTGCTGTCAGACATTATCTACTGCACTCTGATCACATCACTCAGACCAGCTGCTTTCTACAAAGTCTCATCAACAACATCTTTAGAAACAAACATCAACAACCAGGAAGCAGCTTCACCTCTGATCACAGACACACTGAACTCTGCTCACTCACCTGGAGGAGCTACAACTCTCAGGTCAATGCCGCAGCGAGCTCCCATGAGATTGGTTCTGTCATTAAAACATAAGCCTGGTACGGTCCACTGTCAGTGATCGTCACATTGCTCAGAACCAACGACGCGTCTCCATCCTTCATGTGTCTGTCCTGCAGATCCACCCGGTTCTTAAAGGATTCATGCTGCATATACGGAGCAACACACTTTCCATCCCAGCAGTCCAGGATCTTTTCCATAACTTCTCTGCCAGTGCACAGAGAAGGTTCTGTTTGGAACCGTACACGGCAGAGTGACGTTCTGTCCAGGCTCTGCTGTGAGGTCTTTCTGCTCTGAAAGAGGAAACAACACAGAGCAGAGAGGTTAAAGGTCAAAGTGCAACTGCTCACTGCACAGTGAGGAGCAAACAGAGAGCCCACTGAGCTCTGCTGAACTGGATCAGGTGAAATAACTTATTTAAATGAATTTCCACGTGGAGCTGTGTGAGTTTGGAAGCCAGGACCGTCTCCCTGTGAGAAGTGCTACTCAGCAGTACCATGCCATCTGCATGGATACTGACTCATAAGTGACTAACTCACTTTACTTTGTAGTTTTAACTGAATTCTACTGCAGGCTGTCGGACAAATACTGAAGTTTATTTTTATTTTGCTGCTTCTGTAACTACAAGAGGGAAAATATGAAGAACTAAAAGTAAATCTAAATGATTTCTCAGTTCTTTAACTCTGAGACCGGGGGGGGTCATGTAGCCCACGCAAAAACACATTCACATAATCAGCATGAACAAACTTAATCATGAACTCTTGTTGAATTTAAAACAGTTAAATCTGTCCTGTAGAGACAAACAGGAGGCACACAGACAGCAAAGTCCAGCAAAAACTCATTTTATCCAGTTGTGCTGATCCAACACTGAGATCATTAGAAACGTCCACAATACGCTGATATTCTCCAAGAACGAACACGAGTTTAAACCTAACGAGCTTAGAGTGAACTTTTTAGATAAAGTGTAAAACAGGTCAGTTTGTTTTGAGCAGCTCTCTCTGTGTGCCTTCTGAGGAAGGAGGAGCTACAGTTAGGGCATTAAACATGCGGCCTGGGGGCTACAAGTGGGCCACCAAAAGGCCAAAGATGGCCCACTAAGTTCAAAGTGTGGAAATTTAAATCAATTTATTACTTCGTGTGAATGTGGTTGTGTGCTTGGTGGTGGTGGTCGGAGGGGCCGTAGGCACAAATTGGCAGCCATGCCTCTGTCAGACTGCTCCAGGGCAGCTGCGGCTCCAAGTATGATTGAGGTGTGACTGTATAGTGCATGAAATTGTAAAGCGTCTTTGGGTGTCTAGAAAAGCGCTATATAAGACTAATGCATTATTATTATTATTACTCCTGTTTCTGAATAAAATGCACTGATAGTTCTGATAGTTGGTAGAGCGGGTCACCTACTAATCAGAAGGTTGGTGGTTTGATTCCCAGCTGCTCCGGGCTGCATGCCAAAGTATCCTTGGGCAAGTTACTGAACCCCAAGTTGCTCACCGACGTGAGTGTGAATGCGTGTGAATGTTAGAAAGATAATAAGCACTTAGCTTAGTTACATGTGGAAGTGCTTGTATGAATGGGTGAATGCAAACATGTTGTATAAGAGTTTTGAGTGCTCAATTCGAGTAGAAAAGCACTGTAAAAGAACTAGTCTATCCAATATGACGGTTAAGGATACAGATTCCAACGCAAACATATTGCTTCAACCCAACCTCGTAAAAATGTTAATATCTATATAAAATAATTTTCAGACTGCAAACTGTCTTTTTTGGGCTGTGAATTTTGTCACCTTCCCAGTGAGAAAACAAACTGAAAGCTCCTCATGTCATGTGGATCTGGGTTAAGTCTAAGTTATCCAGATGCAGGTCAGACTCTGAGCTACACAAACCAAGACACACAAAAATGCAGGAGCTCTGATATTAACTGGTGGTCTGAACCCAAAGTACAGACCACCTTAATCATGCTGCAACCGTGTGATTAAACCTTGGACCACGGGGGCAGTTTGTGTTTGCAGAAAAAGTCAATAGTCCATTGAGCCTCAGTCAAAATGTTGATGTAACACTGCTACAAATAATATCTACCCCACCCCTCAGTTTTAGTGCCTCTGTCATTATGTTTCTATGAGGACCAAACAGTGTACTCTGGACTAGCCCGACATCCATCACTGAAAATTGAACCAAAACACTGTAAACTGCCCACTTTAATCTGCACAGTCCAATAGCAACTCTGAATAATGAGAAATTCTTATGTTTAAATTTGTAGAGACACACTGCTCACAGACACACCGTGAATAAAACTGCACACAGTTTGTGTTTCCTCATTTTTGTTGAGCTGGACGCTTGATGTGATTGATGGGTTATCCGTCACTGGAGGAGGTGGCTGTGATCAGGTTCTATCACGTCTTGGAGGTGGAAAATTTTCACTGGTTGATTGTGGAGGTGGCAACAGGGGTGCAAACTGGCCCATGCCATCTTACTGCTGCAGTGGATGTGGCAGGTAAGCTGCCTGCCTTATCTGTGGAGCCCCTTTATGCTTTGACAGGGTTGCTGTTGCTGGGACAGGTAAGCTGCATCCTTGGAGCTGAAGGCCACTTCTGGTGGAGCTGGTGCACATGTGTGTTACAGAGGAACATTATTTAGAGTCAGGTGACGAAAGGGCAAAGGCAGTAACTGACAGTCTGGGCATGCTTTGACATATTCATGTGTGTCTTTCCCTAAAGAAAGAAAGAAATAATGTTTGAGGAAGGCATCATCCCCTGATGGCATGTAATCTTAGCGGTAAGCTCCCAGTGGTTTACATACGAGTGGAAAGAGCCAAGCATGTACAGTAGTAGTCAAAAGTTTGGACACACTCACCCATTCATATGGTATAATCAGTTGTGGGTGGGGGTGGAACCAGGGTCTGGATAAAAGGTCTGAGCCTGTTTAACTAGATCCTCAATCTGCCAGCAGACTCTTGCTACAACACAAGGAGGTGAGGGTGAGGTCTTGCTCTCCGAGGAAAACTGGACAAAGTAACAGGCTTGAGAACCAAGATGGTCTGTAATGGTGTAACGGCCGCTACTCAAGCGCTAGCTTAACAGCTAACAGCTAGCAGTCTCAGACATTGTAATTCCTTTCGGAACAGGAAAGACAACAGGAGAAGAAGGTGCATGGATGAAGCTTACCTTCTGTGCCACCACACTGTGACATGACCACACCCACTCCAATATTGAAGCACTGACTTTGACCACAATCTGTTTTTGGGGATAAAGTTGAACCAAAATCAGGGATGTACTGAACAGTCTTTTCAGCTCTGGGGACCAAAAATTTGAGAGATTTGAGAGATTTTAGTGTGTTTGGAGTGTATAGTTAGTGTGTAGTATAGTGTGCTTGTAGTCATGGCAGATGCTACCCACAGAGTAACTTGAGTTGTGTTCATCCTTGTGAATAAACTTAAAAAATAATGGACTTTAAGGTTTTATTCAGGTGCTCCATCAGTCTGTCAGTTTGAGGGTGGTACATGCTAGCTCAAATAAACTTAACTTTCAGAATTCTGAACTGGACACAAGCCAAATCCGACACATGTGGCCTAAGGTGTCCTGGTGCCACAAGTACTTATAAACACCCTTTAATAATTGATAATAAACACCCTGCTTGAACATGGTGTTCATTATCACACCCCCTTTAACCCTTTAAGTCCCCCAGCAGAACAATGGAGTGCCCAAACAGATGCAGCAGCCCACCCAGTGACTACAAGAAGGCTAAACTGAACTGTGGATTGTTGCTTGGCACATACACACAAATGACAGCAGGACATGCTCCCTGACCCTGAGGTATAGGGAAGCAACCCACTTGTCCAGCAGGGGAAACCCCAACTATGTCTAGTTAGTATCTATCAACCTTGTGCACTAGCTCAGGTTCCTTCCCCTCCAGAGTAGTGACATTCCATGTACAAGTTAGTTTTGGAAGCTGGGATCAGGCTGCTAGGACAAACAGCCCTGACCACTGCTCACTCCACACAGCACTCTATGGCATTGTATGGCTGGTGGGCCCATAGGAGGGCAGGACCCATTTAGCTTCTTCAAGCTAAGCACCGCTGGGTTCACCCATGGCCCCTAGGGTGGAATCACAGTAACCCTATCCCAGGTAGGGTAAACGGGACCCTTGATTAGGACCCGACCACAACCTGTACGAAGGCCCTATTATAATTACTTTGGACATTTAGGCAAATAAATTGCTTTTTTCAGGACCTAAACATGCTCAAAAACTCATGAAATTGTGCACACATATCAGGTCTGGTGAAAATTTAAGCATTTTAATGGTTTCAGGCATGGGCCTTTCAAAATGGCTCTACAGCACCAACTTTAGTTCAATTCCTACTGCTAGTGTCTGTGTAGATTCTCAGTCATCCAGGTCATAGTAGTCTCTGGAGCTTGAAAAAGGCGACTGGACTTCTTTTTGTTTCTTGAAGACGTTTCACCTCTCATCCAAAAGGCTTCTTCAGTTCTCAACCAAATGGTGGAGAGACCCAGGTATTTAAACCCCTGTGGGCGTAGTCCCCTGGAGGTGGTTATGACCCTCTATTGATCATGTGCGTGAACACATGTGCCCAGGTGTGTAGGGGGCGTGGGTCATATTTAATCAGTGGTTTCAGTTGAAACCAATTTAGGACTCCGCTCCATTGTTTCCTGTGGCCTATTGAGGTCACTGGAACAAAGGTGTGAATGGGGGTTGAGACGTCTGGGAAGGGAGCTCAGGACAGCACTGTAAGCGGAGAAAGTTGGTGACGTAATCCACCTCCTCTGTTCAATGATGGTTGTTCACAGTGGACATAGATGCTTCTTTCACTCCTCTTTCAAACCATCTGTTTTCCCTGTCCAAGATGTGAACATTGGCATCCTCAAAAGAGTGCCCTTTCTCCTTCAGATGCAGATGTACTGCTGAATCTTGTCCTGTCGAGGTGGCTCTTCTATGTTGTGCCATTCGTTTGTGAAGAGGCTGTTTGGTTTCACCAATGTAGAGGTCCGAGCACTCTTCACTGCACTGAACAGCATACACTACATCGCTGATCTTGTGTTTGGCGGGTTTGTCCTTGGGATGAACCAGTTTTTGTCTTAGGGTGTGACTTGGTTTGAAGTATACTGAGATGTCATGCTTGGAGAAAATTCTTCTGAGTTTCTCTGACAAGCCTGACACATATGGGATGACAATGTTGTTCCTCTTATCCTTCCTATTCTCTGTAGTTTGTGTTTGGCCTTCCTTCCTGTGCATCTTAGCTGATTTGATGAAGGCCCAGTTGGGGTAACCGCATGTTTTGAGGGCTTTCTTAACGTGTGTGTGTTCCTTATGCTTCCCTTCTGCCTTAGAGGGAACACTTTCAGCACGGTGTTGTAGGGTCCTGATCACCCCAAGTTTGTGTTCCAGAGGGTGGTGGGAGTCAAAGAGGAGATACTGGTCTGTGTGTGTGGGCTTCCGGTAAACTTCAATGTTGAGGCTTCCATCTTCCTCGATAAGCACCGCACAGTCCAGGAATGGTAACTTGTTATCTCTGGTGTCCTCCCTGGTAAAACGTATGTATTTATCCACTGAGTTAATGTGACGAGTGAAGGCTTCTACTTCTTGGGTTTTGATTTTGACCCAGGTGTCATCTACATATCTGTACCAGTGGCTAGGTGCCATCCCTTTGAAAGAACCAAGAGCTTTACTTTCCACTTCCTCCATGTAAAGGTTGGCTACAATGGGACACACTGGGGAGCCCATGGCACATCCATGCTTCTGTCTGTAGAATCCATCA